>CAKKOB020000096.1:5191-34455 GCA_918844115.2 Phlebotomus perniciosus | reverse complement strand
GGAGGGATTCTTTCGTGAGAATTTGCACACAATAACGTCCACTTTCAAGCTCTTCTGGCCACTCTTACTCACCTTTGTACATTGAACTCTGGTACATGGGCTCTGGCTGCAAGCGGACATGGCGCGTGGCCAGGATGAAGGCAAGGGTGGCCAAGATGATGCCATCCACGCAGCCAATAATGGCCAACGGATAGGCCCATCGGATGCCGCACAGGCCGGGCTCGAAGCGATTCGACTCAGGGCCACAGACCTTCCGGAAGTCGTCTGAGTTCCAGCCAAAAGGGTACGCCAGGCAGCCGATGATCATGCAGATGGCTGGCGAGAGAGAAAATTAGACATCGCACAACTTCAATGAGGTTCACGCTTCGCCGCCACACGCCATTCACCTCAGCATCTTGTCATCGCGTCTTGGAAGAGCATGAAATAGCCTTCGCGGTGGCGGATATGAAGAGCCGCGAATAAAATAAATTGCAGTCGCAAGTATTTTAAAAAAAGAAAGAAAGTGAATTTCGTGTAGAAGAAACTTTATAAATAAAATGTTAAATTTATAAATAAAAACGGATAAAATAAGCTATTTTGGTATTGCCTCTAAATTTACTTTCAAGCGCGGAAAGGCAACAACCCGTTGATTTTACAAACATCCCAGAAATAGTTCCCAAGGGGTAATATTTGGACGTTATTTCTATATTCTAAGCTTTTTGGAAAGCTTTGTTTTCTATTGTAATTTTATCGTAATTCTCGTTTTGGAAATAATCAATTTTAAAATATTTTAATCACAACTTTAACCTTTGTAGCCTTTAGCTTTTGGGACAGTTTGTGAGCTTTCACAATTCGTTTAGAGCTTTTCGATGTGATTTCAAAACTTTGATACATATATAATAATATATTGCTGAAGGGTAAAGTTTTGTAAAGCTTCACAGAACTTTACAAGATCAAATTTTAATGTGATTTTGAAAATTTTGTACAGCTTCTAAAGAAATTTCCAAACTTTCCTGGAAACTTTCAAAGTTACTAGAGCTTTTAGAAAAATTAAAAGCTTTGAAAAAACCTTTCAAAAAGTTCATTTGGGGATTCTTGAAGTTCTCTACAAACATTATAAAAATTCATGTGAAGCTTTTGAAGAAAGCTGAGAACTTTCTCATAATATAAAACTTTTGAGAGCTTTTATAGAATTTTGAGATTTTTTCTGAGAAGCTGTTGACATAAAAAATTGAATGGTTGACATGGAATAAAAGATCTTTAAAGCTTCTGAAGTGCAGATAGTATTGCGAAGCTTTCATACTTAATATTGTGCGTTTGAAGCTCAATTCTAAAGTTGTTCGATTATAATAAACTATTATCCAATCAAAGTAAAGTTTCTTCTTTTATTTTCTACTGATCAATTGAATCTTGTACTAACCAAAACTACTGCAAACTCAATTTTTCAGTTTCTCAAAAAAAAAAATCCGCGATAATTTATACAATTTAGCAAAACAATTTAATGCAAATTTCTAACAGTTTCTCATCAGAATTCATCACATTCTAAAATTAGCAAAGAAAATTTCAATTAAAAAGCTCAAAACAAAAATTTCATTGAATTAGCAGCACAAAAACAAGAAATGCCTCCGAATAAATATTTATTTCGCATTTTTTATGAATCTTTCGTGTATGATGGTCAAAAAGTCTTCATGCTTCAAGTGCCATCATTGAGAAGACCCTCTTAAAAAAACCAACACGCGAAGACGAGTCATGAAAGTGAAAGAAAAGTGTCACCAAATTAGCCTTCCTGACCAATTTCTCCACACTCTTTTGCTCACAGCGAAGTCATACAATAAATTTCAAGAAAATAATAAATTGATCCAACACAGTGATCTCAATATTTGGAACACGCTAAGTGATATAGAATCTGTATAATTGAATATTCGTGAGCTCTTTTTACTGACGAAGCAAGTCAAACAGAGGAATTCATTTCTGGTTTTTCTCGTACGGTAATGACCCACTTTTTCATCAGCAATTCTTTCTCCCATACAATTATTTTGTTGCACTCGCGCAACTTCTTCTCTATTACGACACGCCACTTATTGGTGTTGTTGACACACGGGAAATCACGTGCTGATTGAGACTCCGGATGGACTTCTTGCGGACATTATAGAAAACGATTGAGGCATCAGACTCTTTAGAAATCACCTCTTGGGGGGATGGGGCAAAAAAGTAAGTCAACACCCAAGTGATTCAATAATTGACTTTGAAGCCGTTGCGCAAGTCTTGCCGGCAGAAGTGCAATTAAATCGGTCAGTCAGCATAAAAGTAAAGCAGTGTCACACGATACTGGTTTGTACAGAAATTTGATTACTAAAAATACCAATTGCATTACACACTTGATAACACGGAAGTGTAAAAAAAGTGCCTCTTAAAAAAAACACGGAAGCTTTCTATATACACTTCTCCTCAAATATTGCTCATTTTAGCGGCGTAACACATGGAAATTAACCTGCCACATGGTGCCAAAAGTGAAAAATTTAAATTCGTGCACTCCATGAGCGAAAGACCAAGCAAAAGTAAATTTGAGGCAATTTTTTTCCACTCCATCGTGTATCGATCAAATCAAATCACTGTTGAGCAAAAGAAAGAAAAATCTGGCAAAGAATCTGCATCGATGCGATACAAGCAAATTACATATTGAGAGATAAAAATTACGAAAGACTCTCTATAATTATGGTAGATTTTTCATTTCCAACTCCTCAGACCGTAACCACAATTAAAGTCAGTGGCAAGTAAAGGCGAGCATGTGAATATCTCATATGCCATATAGTAAATGATAATGATTTTGCTGGTGGGACGAAAGACTTTCCATTATTTGAGAAAATCGCACTATAGATGATTGTCTCATGTCAACAAACTGCACAACCAAATGGCATAGTTTAAACTTTATAAAGCATCGGCATCGAAATTAGGAGATTCTTATGTAACCGATGGTATTTCTCACACGAGTGAAAGAGGTGAAAAGAAAATCTTTCACGGGGAAGAAGTAATTTTTACAGACACTGAAACCACAATTATCGATGCTGCGATAATAGTTAATTGATTAATTCGTTTCTTTTTCTACCCGATGATCTTTCTCTCTGTTGCGGCAAGGCTTAAGACCATCACAATTTAACGGATTATTTCGCAATGGGAAATGAAGGCTCATATTATGGAAAGCTTTTTAGCAATGAAGGGCACTGGGGATTGGGACACATTGAGAGAGACCTTAAGAGATTAACTAAGCTGAATTTACAGAATTATATTTCTAAGAAATTCATAGCAAGAAAATGGACAATTGAATTGCTGTATTAAAGCTCACCTACTCAAGGTCTGAGAGATAGCAAGACTTTTTTTCATTTAGAGTGTAGCTGTAATAATGCAACGCAGCACAACAAATTTAAGAATGTTTTGTTCATGGAGAGACTGAGTGAGTGAGACAAAAAGGGCAAAGTTTGAAAGAAGTGAACATTTTGAGTCAGAATTTAGCTTTAATCATTTGTTTAGAGATTTTTGAATATCGCAATAAACTTATCGATTGTCCCAAAACGGTAATAAGATTTTTGTCGTAAAAATCTGTTTGAAAAAAGTGGCAGAAAGGGCATACACAAGTGGTCAAAAGGGCAGAAACACGTATGATTTTTTTTACTTTGGATTGCAAAATATTCTTGGGAAATCGACTTTATATATTGAGAGTCATGACTTCGAAGCATCTCTATGCAAAATTTCATTTCAATCTGATGAATCTATAAAAGTTATATGACATTGAAAGCTTAAAGTGGCCAAAAGGGCTTACTTGACCCTATCTTTAATGGAAATTTTTCAGAGCTTTTACTGGTTTCCCTTAAACTTTTATAAAGTCTTAGTTTAGAAAATCTGCAAAAGTTTTCAAAAATTTCAACTAAAGATATATTTGAAAGCTTCATACTAAATGTGGGTGGAAGGCTGGCAATTGTGTACATCTTTTTTATTCTAATATTTCCCCCTTTTACCTTTAACTTGTACTTAAATTTTGTTTCAAATCTTAACGACTTAGCTTAATCAGATTATTTTCTAATATTGAAGCAATATTTTGTGAGAACAATAAATAAAAATAAGAAAATTAGGTTTCCTTTCTTTTGAATCAATTCTTTTTTTGTTTTGTCCGCATCTACCCCACTCTCCCCTATGTTTCATTGAATCCAATTGATTTAAAAAGTAAATGTATTTTTATTAATTTCTGACCCAAATATTTACTTCTTGCACGTCAACTTCCCGTATGGCTTTCATAAAAATGCAAAATTCAACTTTTTGCAGCTAATTTAGATAAGATTTTGCATTAAGGCATTAAGGCAATGAAAAAATGCTTAAAGCATTAATTCCATTCTCTGTGTTGTGTTTCTGGTGAAAGAAGAAAGACCAATTGACATGAAAATTAATGTCCACTTATCTCAACATTATGCTAATGCACCTCAATTAATCGTTATTGGTATATAATAAATTGAATTTCTTGTGAATGCAAAAATTGGCTCGATATACTTGCAAGCTTTTCACTTTCTTTCATTTTCAAATCCACATCGAAAAACGACCCGAAATGTGAATTTATCATTTTGTGAGCTTCAAAAAAGCTTCTTTTACGAGTTTATAGGAAAAAAAATCGAAGACGTGATTTCTTCACGAAACAAGAGATTTGCATACGCTTTGCGAAATGAACTCACCTGATAGCATTTGCATCCATCCACAAATGTGAAAGACTGTCGTAGAGCGCATGAAGAACATGAGGATGAGCGAGCAGATGGTCAGCAATGAGGTCAGCACAGACAGCCCCACAAAGATCGTTGCCACCTGCAATTGAGAGCAATAGATTGCATCACAAATTGATTGAACTGCTGATGAACTAAACTAGTTCATGTTATTTCTTAATGTCACTCCATGATAAATCAATTGGCAGAAATTCTCACGATTTTCCTCCTCCCGATCCGAAAAAGTGGACTCTTAATGACTCTGCGGCAATTTTGGAGCTTAAACTCTGAATTTCCTGCATCGCAATTTCAAGAAATTACATCGTTGAACAAAAAGTGCCTTTCAGTTGAGTCACTGGCTAATGACTTCCCAAGACACATATTCAAGTAATATTTACGTAATTTAAAGTAACAACGACGTCGTGAAAAGAGGCAAAAACTAATAAATAACAAGTCAAATGTCGGTAGTGAGGGATATTAACAATGTTTTAATGACGACAAGTTTACCATTTGTTACTTAAAATTTACAGAACATTGGTAAATAATCGGTAACTTTAACCTAATGCGTGCACGACGTAAAATTACGTAAAACGTTACCATTAAAGTATAATTTAAGGTAACATAAACTTAACTTTATTTTCAGAAAAACAATTAAATAAAGTGACGCGATGTTGAATTAAAGTTCGTAAAAGTAAGTTTAGGAGAAATATTTACGTAAAAATTACGTGAATATTACAATAAATTTTACTTTAAGTTAAAATATCATAAAATTAACGTTAAGTTAACGTAAAATTTACGTAAAAAAATTAACACGTACAAAGATATGTACATAACTTTTTTGACTTTAATTTAACGTAAAACTTATGTCCAACTTCCAAAAGGGCAACCTCGTGCTTCTTGGGTAAAGCCTCGCAAAATCGCATCGAAAAGAGGAGGAAAGCTGTGATCATTGTCGCCCAAGAAGACACTAAAGCAAATGATCTTTGCCATGAGTATATTATAACATTTTAATTAATTCAACATTTTCACGATTTTCACTCACGAGCCCCAAACAATGAAAGTTTATATGTATCTCTTGATGAGGTTTTCTGCCTGTGAACCTACTCGAACGATTTTGGCAATTCTTTTACGAGTCATATACTTATTTTGGCATTGTTGTTCAGTAGAAACAATAAAAATCTCCATTTAGTCTCTCTTTCAGCGCATTTCAACTGACTCGAATGGGTTTGAATAATTCTTTATCACTTAAAATGTAACAAACATCATGTTTTAAGTATTTTATATTTGTGGACAAAGATGAATTCAAAATTAAAGCGCATTTTTGTATTCATTCGGGAGAAAACTCTGTTGGAATTGAATAAAAAATATTTTAATATGAATTTCATGGCAATTTCTCATGTTTTCTTTTCTTGTTTTAACAAACTTAAATACGAAATTTGTCTGGCATTGCCATATGAATGGCATCTTTCTGATTCTATTTTGTATTATTCTGCAGAAAATCAACTTTAAATTCCTAAGAGCTTCTGATAAGGTCATTTTATTACAATTCCAATTAGTTTCCACTTTAATTGCATTTTTAATTGGATTCTATAATTGTGCACAGAAAATATTCCCTCCGGATAAGGAGCGATAGTCGAAGAATTTAAAGAGCCTCTATAGAACGAATCTCTTAAATGCTGCGAATGTCAATATACCTGAAATGCTAAAGATGGCAAAGACATCACATCATCCAGCTGTCCTTGGCAGTTTTCTGCCACCTCGTCCTTCTGGCAGACTTGCCACAGACCCAATCTCCCAGAATTGTCTCCATCGAGATCACCAACCCATTCTGCAAGATGGAAAAACCAACGATTTTGAGCAATTTTGTCAAATTGTAAAATTTCTCTATGCATGGCTAAATTCATAAGTCGCGCATTTGATTTCCAAAGTATTTTGTGAAAGTCTCTCTCCCAAGACACGTTGAATGAGCCAAAAGGGATTTTCGTATTGCATTTTAATCCATGAAATTTATCATAACGGTTTCACTCTCTCTTGTTGACAAAAACAATCTGATAAAATATGCATAAATTTTGTACCTGGCGTCACAAAGGCCACAACACTGATGATGGCGTAGCATATTGTGAAAATTGCCCAAAGAACAGCAATGGCTTTAGAATTTCTGATGTAGTTGGTCGCGTACATGTGACTGGAGTCCACATATTCAATTTTGGTGCCCATCTCTTCTACACTTTAACACTGCACAGCAGCAGGGAATATTATATAGTTAAATTCTCTCCAATTGAGACCCTGAGAGATTCCAGAGTTCAGTATCCGCTTTGCGTCATCAGCCACGGAGATCTTATCGTTCAAGAGTATATGGCGAGAATAGAGAAAAAGAATGTCTTAAAGAGCTCAAACGAGAGAGATCTCGAATGCAACGATGTTGTAGCAATTGGAGAACAGAGTTGAGAGGAAAATTGTCGCAAAGTTTTAAAGATAAAGTAAAATAGGTGTAAAATTTTATATCGGTTAACTTTAAGAGGCTAGATGGGTCTCTGAGTAGGTATACCATTTGAAAAATATTTTCTAAAAATTTCAAGTCGATCGGAGAAAAAATGTAAAAGATATACCTAACCATGTTTGTATCTAAAAAAAAATATTATAAAACTTTAATCGTGTTTTTCCCAAAACTCCATTTTTCAATGCGGTAGTCAAAATTGAGAAGAGTCTAATGAACCGATCTTTCTGAAATTTTGAACACATGTTTTGAAAAGTATTGTACTTGAACGAAGGATTACCGCTTTCTTCACTCAAAACTACTTTTACAAAACAAAACGTGTTGAAAAATAGGTTTAAATTTATACCTACTTTTTTACAAAAACCTTTGCCAAAAATCCAAATTTTGTTTGTTTGTTTTTTCCTCGGTTTTTTCAAAAACCC
Organism: Phlebotomus perniciosus; assembly: GCA_918844115.2. Taxonomy (NCBI): domain Eukaryota; kingdom Metazoa; phylum Arthropoda; class Insecta; order Diptera; family Psychodidae; genus Phlebotomus; species Phlebotomus perniciosus. Next base: position 26,815 of record CAKKOB020000096.1, on the reverse strand, counting down.
TTGGTTTATTTGGTTTTCATTTTGGTTTTAGATTTCAGCTGAACACCACTAAGAGTAATCTTGACTACCGCAAAGGTAGTTTTTGGAGAGGCTACAAAAATCAGCTAGCAAATTTTCAAATTTTTTAATTTTTTTTGTTCAAATGCTACTCTTTCACATGACAAAAGTTAGATTTTTTTCAAATATTTTTTTCTATACAATCATTTATTAATAAGAAAAAAGGATTTTTTCCACCTCAGAGACCCATGTAAACCCTTATGTTAGTTACGAGTTCGAATCCAGATGTTTTCAAAAATTAAATTTTTAACATAATTGTTTTTTTCCGAGGTTTTTCTCATTTATTAATTTAAATCAATATTACATTCATTCATTCATTCATTTTCAAAAACCGCTTATCCCTTGCGGGGTCGCGGAATCAATATTACATTTTTTTAATATGTTTCTATTGCTGAAAATTAAAATATTTTAATGCTTTCAAAAAACCTCGCTTTAGAGTAATTTTCGGATCTTTTATCACTTTTTGAATGAGCTTTTTGAGCTAATATTCTAACACAGTTCCTAACATTTTTTTTTAATTAAAACCATTTCTTATCTTTCCCTTCTCATCTATTTTCCATTCAACTCTTTAATCATTTGAACTCTGCAGCAAAACAAGTTGCTATATTAATTTAGAGCACTGTGTGTTGCCTTTTCCTCAATAAATAGTAAGTTTTTAGTCTTATCTAATTATACATATACTTTTGGGATATCATGATAACAAATCTGATTCTCCAAATATGGCTCATGTTAAAAAAAATTGCTGAAAACTGAGATTGTTTGCACAACAAGATCCAAAAAAAATTAGCATTGCATCGAGATCACAACTTTCTTCAAGAGAGACTTTTGGCCTTATTGGCAATTCAAATGAGTGACGACGTTGTGATCTTTTGGATAGCACAAAGTAATAGTGGCATTTTCAGGCTCTCACACACAGCCACAAGAACTCGACACTCCCTCGTTTTGAGATCAATTCGAGAGGTCTGTTTTGTATGGATAAAATCCCAACAATTTATGAGTATTCTCCCTGAGAGAGCGTGTGAGAATCTTCAGGTGAGAAGACGGCAACAAATTGTTGAAGAAGATTCTTTCAATTTGTCTTTGTAGAAGCTTCCTCATTCTTCTCTTGTAACAACCTGTACAACAGTTTAATTAAGACAATTCCATTCTCTCTCTCGTGCTTTTTGGGTCATTTGCAATATCTCTCATGAAAATAAAACAGTATTTAAAATCTATTTTGCACTAAAACACACAACATTCCCTATTAATTTTGCACTTCACACATTTTTCCTTCTCGTCTTTCTCTCGTCGTGAATCTATGGCGCAATTCTTCAGCTATTGTATTTTGACTCTTGCAGTTGTACCGTGTATAAAAAAGGAGAAAAAAATGACTGGATTTATTTAATTCTCCAAGTCAAGTCGGTTGAGCTGAAAAAAAGTCCAAACACCTCGAAAAACTGGCCGCGAGAGCAAGAGTAGAAGGGAAATGAATGCCCAGAAAAATTACAATGGCCAAGAAGTTGATGGAAACAAGACCGAAATAGGTGATCACCGTTATAGTCGCGAGACACACAAAACTCCCTGGCGTGGAATATATCTATCCCGGAACCACTTGAGATCACCAAAAGTCACGAGAAACTCTTCCTCTCTCTCCAGTGCACAGGAATTTTATTCACATGAAGCACTTAATCCACTGAGGGCACTTTTGACCGGGGAGAGCAATTGCAGAGACGACCTGACCAACTTAACTCAGCATTATGTGGCGCACAACTGAACTCGAGCCTCTCCAACAGGGCCACACGATGATGGCATTTCCAGCTTACCTGGCGAGTCTCTCTTTCACATTGTGTTACCTCACACACTAAGACACTCGGGGCCCCCTTTCTTGTCCACGCCATCGGAGAATTCCACCGTGATCTCACCTGTATTTGTGGTTTCTCTCTCAATCCGCTGAGAGCACACATGATCGACTCTCAGGGCAGCCCAACAATTTCGCAGCATCGCTTCATTTTTTATTGTCGCGCATAATTTTAATGAATCAGCAAATTAAACTTTTTATCAGCATTTTATATAATAGTTGCGATAAACAATCCCGACCGCGCAAGGCCAATAATCCAAATTTCGCCGTTTGCTCGTGTGTTCGTCTGTCCTTTAGTTATTGATTGCTAGCATTGCTAGAAACCAAACGATTGCTTACCTTTTTTATTGTCATACCTTTGTGGAAAGGCCTCTAATAGGCTACAACATATTAAAATTTCAAGAAAATCTATTATTATATTCGTAGATATTTGCTAATAAATACCTGAAATTTTTCATATTGACTTTAGCGCCACTTGCGGTGGTCTGACGAAGTTCCGATGTTTTGAAGTGTTGTAGCATTTTACGAGACCTTTCCAACGAGCACTTAATGATCAAAATCGGGCCCATGAACGGGAGATCGGATACCAAAAATAAAATTTCAAATTAAAACCGGTTTATCTCAGCTTCAGGTTTATGTAGAGACTTGTGTGATACCTTGTTGGAAAGTTCTCGGCCTCGACAAAAGCAATAATTTTTAATCCATGTTATGCTTCTTGCATTTTCCATTAAATCTTGAACAAATCTAAATAAATATTTTTGAGATTAACCATGATTTTTCACTTGCTCACTAGTTTTCTTTATTTTTTCGTGAAATTTTCTGGATACTTATTCGGAAAATATATTTTTTTATTACTGACAGACACTTCAGTACTATATTGATGAATTATAACATCTCAAAGTGATAAAAAGAATAAAAGTAATTTCTCATAAAGGAATTTCCTTCTTATTTTTCTCTGAACTCGAAAATAAAAAATGCTCAAAATTAAAGCGTGAAGTGAAAGGTTAAAAAGTTTTGCACAGTCCAACCCGATCATATGGATGCTCATTGGAAAGATCCTGATTCAGTTCAAACTGGTCGAAATCGGACTCGGTAATTTTCCAAAATAGCCACTAAACAGACTTTATGAGTAATAAAATGTTTTTACGCGTTTTTTTTTTGTTTCTTTTGAACACAATCCAATCGTTTATCAACCCATAAAGACTTAAAATGAGACTATATCTGTATATTTTCATAGTTTCCTTCCGTTCGTGATAATAGTGACTTGTTCATCTGTAAAATCTCTGAATCGATTAATTCAGAGAATATATTGTCCAGCTTGTAAGAATATTTCAAAAGGGAAGTTTCACCTTATTTTTTTGAAGATCCGTGAGACATTTATTTTCTCGTTTAGTAAATATGGTTAAAAAAAACATTACTTTATAATGTCGCTCTAAATACAATGTGATAAAGCACCCTAAAAAGTGACTGTGAAGTAATTTTAATGTGTTGTTATAAAAAAAAGATGCCTGAATAGTCACATAGAAGATGCGGAAAATCATGAGATTAAGCGGAGTATCCAGATAGACAAACACCAAAAATACTATATTAGGGTAAAGTTTTGACTTAAGAAACAGTTTAATAAAAGCCTCTAATTTTGGTTTTTTGAGTTTCTGAACTAGCATTCAAAATTCAAAAACTAGAAATTAGAGACTGTTAAACTGTTTCAGAAGACAAGACTTTACCCTCTATGGGTTAAGAAATGGCATTTAATAAGCTCAGAAAGTCTTGTGTGTAAATTGTATATTTTAAAGAATTTATTAAAAATTAAGATTTTTAGCATTATAACCTTATGGTCTCTTCAATTCATCTTGACTTGAAACAATTTCAAGAATAATTTATGAATTTCACAACCAATTAAAATGGAATGTTCAACTATTCAATCCTCGTCATACTGGATGAAGGAATGTACTTTGTACTTCTGCAGCTTATCACGACCTCTAAGCCCAGTCAACTCCATAATGGCCAAACACTGGACCACTTCAGCTCCACTTTTCTCAATAAGTTTCGTGGCCGCTTCAAGAGTTCCTCCAGTGGCAATTAGATCATCCACAACGAGAACCTTTTGACCAGGCTTCAAGGCTGCCTTTTGAAGCTGGAAAACATCCACCCCATATTCCAGCTGATACTCAACGGAAAATGTTTCCCCTGGGAGTTTTCCCTTCTTCCGGATCGGCACGCAAGCGATACAGAGCTCAGAGGCGATCATGAGGGAGAAGAGGAATCCTCTGGCGTCCAGACCGACAACAGCATCAATTTCTGGACAAGACGATTTAATGTAGGACAGAAAGAGCTCCTTAACAGCTCGACACACTTCTCCCGAACACAAGGCCGTGAATAAGTCTCTGGGATTGAAATAATTATTGAAGAAACTATCCAACCATTTACGACTATTAGTTGTGACTTACTTGAAGAGAATCCCCTTCTTGGGAAAGTCCGGGAACTCCCCAATATGCCTCTTTATCAGTTCAATACGTTTGTTATCTGCCTCTGAACACATTTTCGCCAAAAACTCTCTCCTTATTAAATAAATAAATCAAATAGAGTCGCTGTCGCTACATAAACTCTTCTATTATGTAGCACGTTCTCCATGTGACTGACATTCTTATCTTTATTGCCCACTCCGGAGCAAAAACTCATGTGGTATGCCCGGAGAATTTAATCTGACCAGTAATGCACTGTAAACTTTTGAGGAGAAACTTAGATCATAAGAATATCTAAAGATAAATTCTTAATTTGTGAAAATATTGCCATGAGAAAATTTTTTTGGATCTTCCTGAAATTCTGAAGCTTATTTTTTGTATAAAAAGATCAAACAAATCTTTTTGGAACATTCTGAGATGATAGTTCCATATAGTCGGTGAATTTTAACAGTGTTTTCTCCAAATAAAGCATTGAACAAAAAGTCACTGATATTGCAATCGAATATCTTCAGTCGGTGAAATAAAAGCAAATGCGAAGATTTTGGTTTGATGAAAATCCCCCAAAGAAAGAATTTCTTCAAATTTGGAGAAATTCGCTCAGTGAATATGAAGAATTTCCCTCAAGGGGAATTTGAAGAAAATCTCTCATGAGGAATTTAAATAAATCCCCTCCTGGGGATTATGATAAAATCCCCTCAATGGGATTTTGTTAAAATCTTCTTATGGGGATTTTGAAAAATCCCTTCATGGGTATTTTGATAAAATCCCCTCAAGGGATTTAAAAAAAATTCTTTAAAGGAAAATTGAAATCCGCCTACTATGGGAAGTTTGCAAAACTTTCCTCATAGTATTTTCGAAGAATTCATTAAGTTTGTATGAATTTCAAGAAATCCCGTCATGGAGATTTTGAATAACTCTTGTCATGCAGATTTTGAAGCAATTCCACCAGGGAAAATTTGCATAAATCCCCTCATGGGGAATTTGAAGAAATCCCCTCATGGAGATTCTGAAAAAATACTTTAAGGGAAATTTGTATGAAATTTCCTCATGAGGATTTTAACGAAATTCACTAAAGGGGAATTTGTATAAATCCACATAGGTGTGGTGAATTTGAAAAATTATCATTGCAAATTGGTAGAAAATACCCTCATGAGGAATATCAAGTAATTCCCTTAGAAATTTCTCGATTTTCACAGGTGTTTTTACTTCCAAATTGTTAATTCACGTTGAATCATTTAAGAATCACAAATTCCACAAACAAACCAAGTATATCATTACTTCCAAACACTTGAACATTCCCTCTACCTACAGAGACGGCGAATAGCAGAGACACATTTCTTCGTGTGGAACCAATTTTGGCGCGAAAACTCAATGCTTTTTTCCACTTTATATTTTTTTTACTTGCCTGAGAGCTTGTGAAACGTCTGAAACACATTATCCGTTTTCAATTCCTTTCTAAAAAGTTCCTCAAAGGATTTTCTGCACTCCAGTTCATGATTTCCACTGTCCGGAAGTAGAGTCAGCAGACGTCTTTTCGAATTTATCTCATCCATGAGACTGTAGAGTCCTGAATACAAAGTTTCTGGGTTTTTCCTCTCAGTTAATGTTACCTCAATGCCAAAATCACTTTTTATCGCTTGTAAGAAGCACGCCAAGTGATTATCTGACCTGAAATGGGTTGTATGATTGCCATAAATATTGTTATAGAGAGAAAGATTTCGACTCGTTCTTACCTCATGTAAACCTTCAGTTTGAGTCTCAATTTAGTAATCTCTTTGACTCTAATCAGCGATCCTCGCCAGAAATCATCTCGCTGATAAAACATGGCTGTTGGTAAAAGTGACTCATGAGTATTTAGCTCGCTCATCTCCACATCCATCGGTTCAATGGCATCCATTGAATTTTCCAGCGGAGTGACTTGAAGGAATTTCAAGTCCTCCATCAGAAAGTCATAGAAACGCCGACTTATCTCACTTCCACCTTCCATATCAATGACTAGGTGAGAAGAAGTTGAGGCGATTGCCAGAAGATTACGATAAACTGTGAATGGAAAAACATGTGACAAAGTCTATCAATCAAAAATCAATTTATTGGCGAAAATTATTTACGATCGAAAATGGAAAAGTACTTACAAAATTTGTTCTCCCCAACTTCCGTTGCAAAGGGTGGCTTATATAGTATCTGGGGTGTAATTTCCACCTGCCCCGCCATCAGTTGGAGTGAATATTCCCTCCCTTCGTGCTTAATCTCATACTGAACGAACACGTTGAATATGAACATGGTTGATTTGGAAAAATCCATCACTTCGGCATTAGCCACAAGAATTGCTGACAATCCTGGTTGAAGGTTATTTTCCTGGCGTGAAAAGTATATAAACCGTGAAAATTGTCCAACATTCCACACCAATAAACTCACCTCGAGTGGCAACCATTCGTGCTGGAAGTCCATTGCATTTGCATAGGATGGCTCCTCATCGTCGAATAGCTCATCAACATTCTCAAACGTGCAAGAATCGCTTCTAATTTTATACAATTTGAATTCATAGCTAAAACGATCTAATTGGGTGTTTGCCAATGATGGTCTAACATTGAGAGCCACACGTCGTCTAGAAGACAAAAAGAAACACGAGACGAGAAATTACATATATCGCAATTTTCCTCGCGATTTTCATTCTCTAAAGAGAAATCGAGAAAAAAAATAACAGACTTTAATGGGAAACCCGCGAGTTCCACGAATTCTCGATTGGGCGAATTGTTTCCGCTACACAATTGTCTATCAATTAAACCTAATGACCATTCCCATATTATTCTCCCACCCCCACTCTCGCGCAACATCAAACTGCAATTTATCCCAGCAAAACACACGAATGCTCATTCACTATTCATGCGCGCCTGTAAATCCCCATTAGAATATTTATTTAGCAAACAAATCACGATATTCTGCCTTTTCGCGAAGCGAAGAAAAGCGCGATGGGTGGGCGAAAATAAGGCTGTGATGGATGGCAGGAGAAACTGTTCTGCATTGCGACTCACCAGCGACAAGTGTTTGTGAAAAGCTTGCTAAGGGAAAAGTGGGACTCTCTCTCTTTTTTTTCTATCATTTCCATGTCGGATACGGAAACACAATTTCCCACGCATTTGCCTGATCCGCCAAATACCCATATTTCAGACACTTTTTACCATCACTCAGCTGTGAAGAACATTTCCTTGCCACTGATTTGTTTGGACGACATGTTAAGTTATGCATTTCAAAGAGCATTTTATGCCTCAAGTATTACCTCATTCTATTCATTGTCGTTTTTATCATTATTTGACGCAAAAAGACAATGACAAAAATTTTACGATTTAATGAAGGGCAATCGGGTTGTAATATATGTTGGGATTTGTTGGAGTAGGATACCTTGTAACCCTATATCCTACAGAGAAAATTCCCTTTCTTTGTTATGGCGCTGTCAGACATCAATAGTTCAATCAACAGATTTTTACGGTTGAAAGCTATTTAATGGCATTTTCCAGTAGAAAAACATCAAATTTCCACTCAAAGTAGTGAGGGTAAGGTCATCTCTAATATTTTACTATAGAAAGTAAAGAAAGAGGAGAAAATTTTAAGAAATTTGCAATAAGATTCCTTAAACAACTTGGAATTAATATAAGATGGAGCGCCACTGCAATAAGCCCAGCAGAGCAAGGCACGAAGCGCCTTGTCTCACATAAAAGAGATATTTTACGCATTTTTTTTAAAGTTTAGGATTCTTTCATGAATCAACCTGATAAAAAACCAAAACATTTCTGTTTGAATGCTTTGAATATGCACACTTGTGACTTTAAGAAAGATAAATAAAACGATTTTGAGTGGTATGAAAAACAAGTCAAGTTTTTTTGTTGGAAAACTCATTTTTTACCTAAAGATACAAAGAAGAAATAGAAATTAAAATAATAATTAATGCAATGCGATTACAGAGTGTCTTACGTGTCGGTATGTCGTAGGTTTAAGCGATTATGAAGTAGGTAATTTATTTCTTTGCTAGAATGATAACGATGAAACTCTAATAAAGTAGTTTCATCGAAGTTCAATGACTTTTTGGTCATAAATTTAGTGTTTTGAAGTAAAATATTTAAATTTGAAAATAAAAACTAAAAAATATCATTTATTAACATTAAAAACCATTGAAAATTAGGAAAAAATAATTTTTCCTTATAAAAGATCGCCAAAGAATATGACAATAAAATTGAAAGTTTATATACTTACAATACTTTATCATTAATCAATTTATGACATTTCACGCATCCCCCAGCGACGATGAAGTGAAAAGCATTCAATATGTGTCCAAAATGGACATTAAAAATGAATTATCACATAAAAAGGTGATTTAGCCAAACATTAACGATGGGGGGCGAGAAAAAAGAGGAATTTTTCACATTTGAGATAAGCGTGTTGGCAATAAAACATCATCTCTCGCCATTCACGTCATCCTCGAGAAATTATCAATTTCGCCCCAGCAATTTGTCCTGCAAAGAGGATCCCTCAAGTCATAATGTTTCTGCATAATTGAAATTCTTCTTGCTCTCACTCACATTTCATCTACTCCCACCCCCTTTTAGGTGGGAACGTGGATAAACAGAGAAGGAAAACTTCTCACCCACCCACGCTCAAGGGGAATAAACTCGCGCTCAACATTGTGTCACAATATATAAAATTTATTAACAATAATAAATTTCCCACACCACTTTCATTTCTCATCCCATGAATGTACATACACATAATCGACTGAGAGAGACCTATTATGTGCCTATTAATAGGAAATAAACAATACATATTGCCCAGCAATGATGACCCAATATAAACGGCAACATTATGCGCCAAGTCAACCCCAATTCGCTCTCACGGTAAATTGTTTATGATTTCTCTAGGGAGAACTCCGAGACGCCCCCGTCTGTGCAGTAGAATTTTCGGGCTGCACGTCTCACACTTCCGGATGCTCTTCCTCTCTCATTGAGGAGACTCTTACCCCTTCGCACTCACACAGACAAAGTCATCCAGAGAGGGTGGAATGTGTGTCACAGCTAAGCATGCGCCCCATATCTAAATCGACCCATTCAGCAATGAGGGCTGCATTGCAAAAATTTGCTCTCATCCCCAACACTTGATGTTAAATTACATCATTTATGTGCTTCATTTCTATTATTACACGACATCACGCAAAGATCCTACATTGAATTATGGAATGTCTTAATTGCTGAGGAATCTATAGAATAGGTTTCATAACTCAAGTCATGGGATTAAGGGTTAGCAATTCCTTGTAAGTATTTGGATTTTAACTCAATTTATAGATATGAATAAGGAACTTTTTTCTTTAACCGATAATTTCGAATTTGGAATATATTCTTTAAATTTCAAGAATGTTTAGTAGTTTAATTCAAAACTTTAATTTACAGTGTAGATTCACCACTAATGGCCATCTCAAATCAATCGCAATCAGTAAAATTACTAGATTTACAACGAATTTTATTACGAATATTTGGGTTTCTACACTTTCTACATCAAGATTCTATCTAATTTATCCTTTGATATTGATTTCAAGTGATTTTCCCGCAATTTTATTTGAAATTTGGAGGTGGCCATTAGTGGTTACTCTTTTAAAAGTTTTTTCCACTTATGGCCACGTCATTTTTACAAGTTGCTCTCAGCGAGTTTTCATCAAATTGCTTCAATCCCTTCAATCAGTTAGTAGCATTTTACAGAGTATTATTCAAACAAATATCTGGTAAATTGTAGTACAAAATGCTCCTGTAATTATTATTGTTCTTTCAGTATCAGTCAATGAAAGTCTGATAACTTAACTTTGGCTTAAAATATTAGCAAAGAAAAAGCTCTCGTAAAATTTATTTAAAACACAATTTTCTTTTGAAAAAGCGCAAAAAATGAAAAAAACATGAAAGATTAGACCTTCTGATTAAACGATTCGGTTTGAATGTTTTTTCTTAGATATCTAAAATTTTATTTCGCTCACAATCAAATAAAGCCTTGCTCAAGATTTTGCTTTATAAAAACCCAATCAAAGCAAATTTGATACATAATTACCAGATAAGCTCCGCTAATTTTCACAACACTTTGCTTCCTAGCTTTATACTTTATTATTTTATTCTTCTATGAATACCTTTAAGAATAAGATTAAGAATATTACCCAATATTATCTACGTGTATAATTTAATCATCCTTGCTCCCAATTGCCCTTAATGTCAACACTGTTGATTGCATCTACTGAACTTCCATGCTCGAATCTTCCCCATGCGAAATCCCATACTTTTGCTATTGTTGAATAGAGTCATGTCAGTGAATTGCGAGGTGTTGGATTTAATTGAAAAAAGCCCACCTGGGAGAATCCTTTAATTGTTCTAATTGTTATTTGTGCCCTCAATTGATGGAGCTCTCTTTTCCTCAACTTCCAGTTACACATGTGAAAATTGGCGGAAAACACGAAAGTCTCGTGACCAGTCAGCACTTCTGCGTCGCCGTGAGAGCTTCTCTCTCACCAAGCAGTGTGTGTTTCCCGCAGTTTGAAAATTAGCGAATACTCTATCTACACAAATGCGGGAGAGTCGGTGTTTTTGAGAGAGTGAGAGAGAATGAAGAACCACGGGGCGCGACTCATATTCCCCAACATTTTTGTGTATTTCAGTTCTCAACGATCCGTCGACCAAACGCGACATTTACCATTTGTGTCTGCAAGATTATGATACTTTATCATCAAAGAAATTTTTCCTTCGCAATTTATCTGTGATTCGTAACATTTAAAATATATCGTGTGGTCTTTTTTTTCGCCAGTGGCATTTTGTGTGGACATTTGAGGGGTTTAAAAAGATCCCCAAAGAATTATATATAATACAAAGATAAATAAATCACGTGAACTTAAAGGATTGCAGGGAAGCCCTTGTGTAAAAAAAAACTTCAATTAGAATTTATTTTTAGTGTAATTGTGTGCACACATTCGAGTCCAAATCAGTGAAATTGATTATAATTGGGAATTGATGGGGGAACGTCAATTCAAATGAACTCCATTGGGAGCATTTAAATTGCCGACAAAATGTTACGTGGTCTTGTGTAAAGACGGACATAAAGAGTCCCCAACCACGGAAGATATTGTGAACAATTTAATGATTATATGCTTGTGAAATACAAACTCGGGAGCTCTGTTAAAATCGATCTGTGAAAATTAGCATCTCAAAAACATAACAGAAAATAAAAAATTTCAAGAACGAAAAGCAAAGAGAGAACATCTCATGGAAATACGTTGACTTGACTGTATCTTGTGAAAAAGGTGCTCCTGTTTCTTCTCAAATTTCATTCTACCATAAAAAGTATAAACACTGTATGGGAGAAAAAAGATACATCAACAAAGACAAGAAGAAATATTGGCAAAATTTACACATGAATTTTTGAGAGAGAGAGTGAGAAAATTTTTGTCTTCCAAAAATCCATCAAAAAGCAACTCAAAAGCCATTGAGGACTCACGATATGACTGAGGAAAATTGAATATTTTTCAACAAGCAGAAAAAAGAAGAAACATTTTAGACAAAACATCCCAGAATTTTCAATTAGCATCCAACGAAGAACTTTCATGACTCAATTGACACCTCACGGGGTATAAAGGTCATTCATGAAAACAAATAGGTATCAGTGTCGCATTGTGAAGAGATGCTTCTTTGTATTCGCCACCATTTCCCTCCTCCCACTTGGGGTGGTATACCTCGTCACCACAGATCAAGTGTACAGCAAACTAAAGTCATACGATGTGAGTATAAAAAAAATTATCTATATACGAAAAACCACTTAAAAAGATTCCCCCGCAATATATCACAAAGTGTTATGGCTCATTAAATAGAAATACCCCAACCAACAGTTGCACTATCTCAACTTTTTTGCATTCTCTTATTGCACTTCCCCGCGATGGATTATCTGGTAAAACCACCCACAAGAGTGGAAGTGAATTTACACAGAAGAGAAAAAAAAAGCATAAAGGCAAATTAGATTTCGCAGAACATTACAAATTCAATTTCACTGGGTAATGTTATTATCTTATTCTTTTTTCTTCAAGTGCCACAACAAACAATGCTATCGCAAGCAGAAAATTATTTATGCAAAATATAACCACTCTTATTGTATCACACTGTCAATTATTTATATGTGAATTGTCGGAATTGTCCCTTTTCTTCTTTCTAACAAAATCACTGCATGGGAAGTGATACGGAAAAGGGCTTGTCATAACGACAATGGTTTTCCTATAATCGTTTTATTGTGTAGAAAGAAAAGAAACATTAAGAGAATTTCACTTGGGAAAGACATAAAAATTTATTTTATGAGGGATAAATAAATGTTTCTAGAACTTGACATAAATTTTACAAATTTTATTTGCATGACTTGATGTTGAATCAACAAATTTTTATTAGAAAATCAACGTAATTTATAGAAATTGCATCAATTTTCAAGTACCTAATGCTTGAAATTTGGAAAAATGAGATTAAGTAGCATTCAAGATTCAAATGATTCAAATGTAAGAGTAAGTTGACAAAACTATGACGCGTGAAAGTACCAGAAAGAATATTTAGCAAATCATTTAACAGTCAAAGTAAACACCAAGTCCCATATTTACTGAAATTATTATCAATCTAATTATTGTTCTAGTTACTTACGTGTGATAACACGGTAACGTTTTTAGAATACACTGTGGAAGCATTTTTGTAAAATCGACTGAAAACTTTAATTTTTATGAAAAAGGTTTAAACTTGGATATTGTATATGTAATATCTGGAAAGTTAGTAAGTAGTGTTTTAAGGTCCTTGCATATCTATAAAAGTTTCATGAATAAGTGTTTCATAAATGTTCAAGAAATCCAGTGAAATAAAACTTATTAATAATAAATTTTTATAATTATTATATTAAATTTTATTTTACTAAATTGCGGATTCACTTCCTCCACTTGATATGAAGAATGGAAGACAAACTCGCGAAAGATTTTGAAAGGGTCCTTTTCTCTCAGAGACTTCCCGGGAGCACCCAAAGCCTCTTTAGCAGCGCCGCGCTTGTGTACACTGCTCAATCCTCATTACATGACTAACTTTCTTTGTCCTTTTCCTCTGCTCATAAAGCCTTACATCATGTAGCTCTAATACTTATACTATCTTAAGAAAGCACCATTCTACAAAATCCCAAAAATTTCCCTTTCAATTAAACATCATCTGTCGACTTTTCACTTCCATTCAATGCCTCACTGACTCGCCCCTCGTGAAGTGTTACGCAAAGGTAAAAGCGTAGGGTTAAGTAGAAAATACTAACTCCCCAGAACGTCGCTTCCCCTGTATTTTGCTTGTGTAAACAGTCTATAAATCAAGTTTTCAAACTTATCGATTTGGAACAAATTCCCATGAGATTTTATCCTCCTCTCTAATGCCACTCTTTATTCATTTCATATCCCCAAACAATTTTTCCACTTTCCTCCGAGACACACACGCCCCCACGAAAAGGAAAAAAAAAACTTCCCATCCTTTTAAAAGTGCGAGAGAGCGGAAAAAAATACAGATCAATGGCGTGAGAAAGGGCAAGTGATAAAAGTTCATTATACCGAGCTTTATGTGTTGAGCTATGAAACTTTTTTTTCTTCTTCTTCAAATCGCACGAATCACCTATACAACTTTTTGTCGTGCGTCCCTTTTTCTGGTTTACCCTAGAGGTGAGTTTTATTTGACACGGACAGGCGGTGGGAGATGTAGCGATTTGTCTTCCTTGCCCACCTGAAGAAACTATAACACCACCTGAAGCATAAACTTTTTCAATTTGCACCCTCATAGAGCTCTCTCCTCGTCCTCTCTGGTGGCTGGACGTGATTCCCAAATACACTTTTCATGATGGTAATTAAATGCAAGATAGAAGAGCCCAGAAGACGGTGTGTTAATTGACGAGAATTATACAGCGAGGAGGCAACATTTAGAAGAGGAACAATTTTATGTCACACATCATCTTCCCACCTCATAAACACATGCAATCCTTCTCTTAATTTCACCCAAAAAAATATTATGTGTGTTTTATATTATTTTGCGAAAACTTTGCACCCACAATCAAGACACGATGGAGTATAATGGAAAACGTGATTCAGAATAAAAGGAGAAATCAACACGTCGAACATATGAGAGGGATCATCAAAAGAACCTCATAAACCAAAAAGAAACACTTTACGATGGCACTGAGACACATAAAATGAAACATATTTAACTAATTCAGATTCTCATCTTGTTCTCTTTGCCTTTTCCCATGAACACAATTTCCATATATTACGAATTTGTCGATCGACACCGCCATGGAGGTGTTACAATTTTGCCCACAGACACGGGTTTCAATATCTCCCGGTGAATTCATTCAAATTATGAATATTCATGATGCAAAAATCAATGGCTAATCGAATATCAAAGTACAAGGGTTCACCTTCAACATCACCAGTAAAATAGAATTGGCCTTTGGCATTAAATAAAGGGGTTATTTTATGCGCTAAATACAATAAAGGTGGACCCATGTGAAACAAAGGATAGTGATTTCAATGGATTAATCCTATAGAATTCTATGATAATATACCAATGAAAGACAAAACATTTGTACTGAATTATACGGCTCAGTGGAAAATATCTATTCAATTGCTCGATAATTGTTCAATCGTTCGTTTTATATTGGCGAACCTTCCACATCCTTTTTTTTAATAAAATTTAATAAAAAAAAAATAAATAAAGTAAAAAATATTTCTATTAGATATTTATTCTTAAATGCAATATCTCAAAAGTTCCATCTTTTTTGCAAATCCTGTCTAAAATCCACTTCACCTTTTTCCGAAAATTCAATATAACATAACTTAGAAAATGTGTAACTTATTTTTAAGGTTTTTAAGATACCTCATTTAATGGTGTGACATGAATGGTGTGAATGGTATTAACACTTTGAAGCATTCTCCACTCTTTTACAAACTTACAAATTTTTGAAGCTCTAATGGTTGACATTTTTTGCCACTTTCGTATATTTTTTTTTTCTTTTACTCGACAGTAAATTTTAGATATAACCTTTCATTAAGAAAGTCATTAAGTTCAAAACTCATTGTTCATTCCATTATTAAAAATTATTAAAGGATAAAAAAAGTAACAAAATGTGCTACAAAATACTTTTAGATTGTAGTTAAAAGAGTTTTATTCATATTTAATAACCTTTTAGTTATTTCTTTCATCTTTCTTTCTTTTCAACTGAATATACCTATTCCAAAATAGATATTAATTCAGTTTTACTTTAATATCTTATTACATTTCAAGCTTCTGGCCCCAAAAATACCTCTTTTTCTTCTCATAATAATTTATCAGAAAAACCCCACGTTATAATATACGTTTCAATGAAAATACAATTTATTCCAGGAAAGAATAAACGTTGTGACCAACAGAAAATATACCCGAAAAAGTCAAGTGGAAACTGATGTGAGACATGAGTGAAAATATTAATTAGGAGATATCCTATGAAATTGTGGGAATTATTTTCGACGAACAGCCATACCCAAAGTATCGAAATGGTTATAATGAAATTAATTAAACATGCAACACACTTTGCTGAGGGAAGTAAAATGCGGATGGAGACATGGCAAACAGGCTCGAAATTACCCTCGAAAATACCCACATCAGCCGCATGATAAAAGGGTTTATAGTGTCGTATGCTGGGGGGTGTATTTTATCCATCTGAGAAATCACCATCACTTTACATAGGAGATTTCCCCAACCTCCCAAACCACCCCCGCACCCACATTTTGAAAGGGATATCTCCTCATCATACAATGGTGTGTTTGAAAGACGATCAAGTGGAGGAAAAAAGCTTTTCGCACCCACAGATTTTCCTCTGTTTGTGCGCCTGAAGATGCCACACTTGAGGGAAAGGGACTTGGCATTTTTTTCTTCTTTGCCTTCTTGCCCCACAACTTTCTTCAACACACACACACATCTCAGACAACTTCTCTTCGGGGTATTGAGAGAAAATGATTGATTTGCCATTGAGTCCATTGGTGTCTCACAGCACATCACCATCAACGTCACAGTCAATGATGAGGAGATTGTTGAAAAGTTCACAGCAAAACATTTTTTTTTTCTAGAGAAACTCACAATGTACTGAGGGGCTAACCGGAGCAAAGTACCATAAGTTAAAAGTCGAAAATTCCATCACATTTGCTACATTTCCAACACGATTAACCCGAAAGGATGAAACAATAGTGGGTAAATTCATTCTCATGGCCCCTCGTCAAAGGAGAGAGCCACCCTTCACCCCCCAATTCATGACACAGAAAGTCATGATACACACGACATAGAGTAATTATGTTTGATGGCATTAAAGTCCATGACACGCAGTTAAAATGTTTCCCCATCGAACATAGGGCGCCCCCCATCTGTGGGGGGGGGGAGATTTTGTGAAAATTTTGTCACATTTTCCCTCTAAACCCCGTTTTTAGGCGCGCAAAACCCCCGAGTCATTTGTTTCACCCAGTGCAAAAGTTCCCACATTGTGTGTGAAAGAACGAGGGGCTGAAAGTATTGATTAGCAAAAAGCGAGATTCTCTTCTGTAATTGCTATTGACACACTTCGTCTTTCGCCGTCACAAAAACATACTGCGAGGACATCATTCAAAAGCCAACCGCCCCCTTTTGTGTCCTCTTTTTCCCACCTTGTTTGCAAGAACAACCAGAAAATTGTCAAGAGTCACAGGCAAAAAGTTAATTGTCCTGGAAAGACTATATAGAAAAAAAAACATGCAATTCATCGTTAAACCATAATTGCATCGCATGGAAAATGCTTCAAGACTCAAGTTGATATATACATAAGAAATGAAAAGGTTCTTCGCATTCCCATATTGGCAAATATTGATTTTCCACTAAAATTTTCCTCATACAGAACATTTTTCCTTATTTGTCCTCTTGCTTTTGCCTCATTTTCTCATTTGCAAGCAAAAAAAAATTGAATCCTCGCCTTATTCTCATCAATTTCCACTCAAGATACTGGGTCAATTATTTTTTAATTATCACGACGTTTAGCAAAGTTTCCCTGTTGTTATCGATTCGGCCACTCGCTAAGTATGTATATATTTTTTGCGCAAAATGAATTGGTAGAAAACAATCTTGGAACTGAATGATTTACCACAAAAAGAAAATTTTAGTGTTTGTAGGACACGCAATAAGATTACTTACTATTTGTGATGGGCGGGCATATGAATAATTTTTTTCATTGTGTCCGTGTAAGGAATTGATAAAGAATAAAAGGACTAAAAATATTTTGTCTTCCGAAATATTTTGAGCTTGGAAAAAATCAAAGTCCGTCGCAAAAATTAATGGAAAAATGAAGATTTCAGATGAACTTTATTCTCAAATTCAACATCTCAAGAAAATCTTTTAAAGACAAATAAACAATTTTATTTGTTCAGGACCAGGACCAGGATTTTTTAAATTATTCTTTCCTCAAGTGCTTTAGAATCTAAAGGGTAAATCCTAAGAGGAGAAAAATAAATCACTCCTGGCAAATTATTTCTCTGTTCCTTCTCCTAGAATTCTGCTCAGCTGATAGATCTCTTTTTACTAGATTTCTGCTGATCGTGTTCTGGGTTTCTTAGTCACAGTTCTAAAGAAAGAACGCAAGCCGTAATTAGCGATGAATCGGATTCATCGCCTCAAAACAGGAGTCCAGCTATGTTATGCCACTTTTAATATGCAGAATCCGACAGTAAATGGCTTGTTTTTCTCTAAGTATTATACTTGCCAATGACAAGCAATAAAATTTGTCTTAAAGCTAAAAGTTGTAAATTTGCGTTACTCAAAAACTTTATTATCCATTGTTTGTACCTTAAGTGAATCACTAGGTCAATATTGTATCATATGTTTTTCACTAGAGGAAAATGCCGAATAGGAATTTAGAGTCATTGCCCTTTGATAAGATTGAAATAGTAAAGAGAAATATATAATAAGTAATTGTGGAACAATTTCCCAAATACACGGCAAAACGCCCAGCCTTTCCCCCCTCATCAAAAGTTGGCAGCAGTGCTGCCCTCCCTCGGGCGGTCCCAGGCGACTGGGGTCAATAGTCACTTAGGGGTAGTTCAAACGTTCACGAGTTGGGTGACGAAGTCAGTCGCGTAGAGTAGCTCGATCGGTGCACACGCATATGCAGATCACGGAGATCAGTGCAAATCGGAAGTGACTAAGGGTGATCCCCAGCGCTCTCTGGGAATCAAGGCGCCTCCCACAGTCTTCCGCGAGTTTTCATTTCATTTTTCCCATCAAGTCGTGGAAGTGATTCCACATAATGTTCTTCACATTTCTGATAAAAAAACAGAAATTTTTGCCTGAACAATAAGAATGGATAAGAAAAACCCAACTTAAATCAGAAATTACCAAAGAGAAAGTCAAAAACTACAATTTTCCCAAATTTCAAAATCATTTAGCAACACACAAACCAAAAGAACATGAAACATAAAGACATAATGTGTCAACATATAAAGGGATAGTGTAAAGTTAATCATGTAACAAAACCGCTATGTCTCTTCAGTATTCCCCTCAATCGAAAACCATCTCTTTAGCAAATCGATTCTCTCAACTTTTTACCTCTTTACACACACACTTTCACTCTGTTAAAGGTGTATAAACTCATACAGTGTAAACAAATTGATTCATTGGCCTCCAAAATAGTGATGGAAAAATAATCTATTTGTGATAAGACATCAAAAATTGTGCTCAGCCGAGTAAAGAAACCCAAACATGTGGAAATTTCCCCCATATAAGAAATAATCCACCGTTTAGCAGTGAAAAATTGCTGGAAATACCTAAATTACACTTACAAATCAATTCTACATCATCACCCAATTAAATCTATCAAATTGTCCACAAAATAGACAAATAGAGCTGTTCCTAGAGCACCCCCAAACATTACATTATTAATTACTTTCGTGCTTGGAAATTTACAGCACGCTCACTTTTGGCCACTCGATGGTGGAGGAGTGATGGCGATGAAAGGGAATATAATTCGCCTATCTAAATGCTTTTCGTGCACACACTTGTGTTGTTTTATCGATAAACTTCAAATATTCCACAAAACGCCTCATGAACAAATATTTGAAGTAACTACCGCAGCGTCAAAGGAGAGGAAGTTCTTTTTTTCCTCCGAACCTCCTCGCTATACCAGACTTTTTTTTCCCAAAATATGTATATATTGCAAATATTAATATATGATATGAGAGCGATTAAAAATATCTATAGAATATACTTTTGCGCACAAGACATACAGGTTAGGATGCTACAAATATTTGCGATACTGGGCCAACAAAAAAATAAATTTTACCACGCAACAGAACCTGAACAAACCATACTTTTATGCACATCCCCAGTTAAATCAATAAATAATACTTCCGTATATTTTTCCGACAAACTCTTGCTTGGAATTTATATCACGTTGTGCCTGAAAATTTATTTTAGATTCTCTTTCTTTTTTTTTTGCAAAAACTATATTACATTCTGAAATTGCCGACAGTCTTTTGGATTGTATTTTTAAAAATTCGTTTTCAGTCGCTTGTGTGTATTTGTTCACGAGTTTGGCGCTTTAGAAATTTTCTAGAGAGAGGGAAAAGAGCTAAAGAGAAAACTTGGCACAGAGAATGATAGAAGGACCCATGGGAAATGTCTCACAATGAAAGATTTTCCCTGTCCTTCAAAACACTTTGCTAAGCATTCCCCAAAGACTTTCCCATTTTTGACGTATCCCGGGATTTTTCTTTTTGTTCCAAGAAATAGAAATCTTCATTAATCTCATGTAATGTTTCTTTTCACGGAAAATTAAACAGCCGCGTTGTCCTCCCTTTTTTTCTTTATGTTATAAGAGGATATAGGAGTTAACAGAGGCAAAAAGGTATTTGTGCTATAAAATCCTCAACTTAGAAAATAAATATTTGATGAATGTCCTCTGTCTCTCTCTTCTAATTTAAATAATTCCATTGCCTTAAGTGAAATTGCAAAGATCACAAAAGTATATAAACTTGTGTAGATAAAGCGCACAAACATTTCCTTCACCATTAAAACCCAGGACGTTTACACAAGCCACGGAAGAGAATTCCTTTCTTCAGCAATCCTAATGACACCCCAAACCACTAATATTCACATAACTATTCAAATTTCTATTAAATTTCATTTACGAGTCAAAGGGAGTCAGAAGGCTCTTGCCATTTAATATGATAACAATAACATTACAATGCAAACACCGTGGAAAATGGGGAAATTCACTCAAGATGATACCAAACCATGGCAACTCTCAGCCGGCATTCGCTGTAGGGAAAATACAGGAATTCAGGAGGAGGAAAAACATTTCAGCATAGCATAACATTTTAATATGGAAAAACATTGGAGTATTGTTATTGCTGAATGGAAACAGAATAATATCGCAAGTTCCTTCTCATAATACACCTCAATGTATCATCGCTTTGCATACCATTGCGAAAAGTTCTGCAACAGACAATTTAATTAGGATCTATCAGTAGAGACGGCTTTATTCATAAATATTTCCTAGATTAAATTCTTCAAGATAGTACTTTTCGGGATGAAACTTCATTGGATCCGAATTTTCTTATATTATTTCACGAATTTTTTTTCCTCGAGAAAAAATGCAATACTATCAAGTCCAAGTTACGCCGTTTGTCCGTTTCTCCTTCAATTTTATTCAGATGGAAGCCAAACGGTTGCAGATAGAGACTTCGGGTCTTCGGCGACACTCCCCCCCCTGAAGTCGACTCAAGGATCAGAATCAGCCGTAAAAACGAATTTGAAGCCGGTTAAAAGCGTTAGAAACGTTTTTGTGTTTTAACACGTTTAAATACGTTAAAACGTATTTTAAGCTAAGTTAAAGTGTTTTAGCGCTTTTAATTACGTTAAAACGTATTTTAAGCTGGGTAAAACTATTTAAAGTACTTAAATTGAGTTAAAACGTATATTAAGCCAGATTAAAAGCGTTTAGGGGAAAGCCTTGATAGATGGAACACCCCACGACATGGAACATTGCATTTTTTACCTATTATCCCTTTATGAATTTGGCTTATGACAATATATTTTAATAGTTAGTCATATGCCTCACATTTCCTGCAAAAAGGAGGGAGCTTTTCCTTTTTTCCTAGTTTTAGGAAGCAAAAATCAAAAATAGACACAAAACTGTAATTCTGATGCGTAATATTTC
>CAKKOB020000095.1:0-94658 GCA_918844115.2 Phlebotomus perniciosus | reverse complement strand
GACAGACAGACAGACAGACAGACAGACAGACAAACATTTTGGAGATGGGTATTTTCGGACTCCTGGAGCCACGCCCGGTCGAGATTTAATGGTTTGGGGGTGATCAGGCCAATTCAGATATGCACACTTGGCTTTATGTATTAGGATTAAAGGATTAAATATTCATTTTGTTGAAATATTTGAAGATAATTTGATTGTGTGGACCTATTATACGTTAAGAAATGCCAAATTTGTTTAATTTCCGGAACTTTTCAATAAAATCTTATTTTTTAATTTAATCCCCTTTATTTTCAAATGTGTTTAATTTTCTTAAGTTACATTCCCTTCATATTGGTATAAGTGACTTTGACGAGATCCTCAAGAAGCCACAAAAGTGCGAGTTGAGAGAGGATTCTCTTTGCCAATTGGCAGTCAATGCTCGAGCCACTGACTAGTTGAATGACACATTCATTGATAAAATCCATACCGTTTCTGTTGAAATAAAATTGAATAATCCACAATGTTGGCTTCCTCAGGGGCATTTGCTGCCTTTCCCCCTCTTTCACTCCCGCGATAAATTGAATTAAGCGGCGTGCAATTCTAATATGTTATTCTGCCCAGCAGACGGAATTTTTTCCACAACATGATAGTTGTGATATGCGACCATGTGGGTGAGATACTTGAGTGGAAAAAGGGGAATAAAATGCCAACACATCAGGCTCATATTGTTGCTCAATTGAATGTCTGATAAAAGAGAGGTCTTGCTTTTTTTGCGAGAAAATTGCTCCACATTTCGCGAAGACGTTTCATCGTGAAATCATTCTCTTAGGAGAGAATTTACACAGTTCTTACGCGCTCTTGTAAATATTTGTATTATAGAAGTATTTTGTGTAGTTGGTTCCACGATTACGATCATGAATAGTGTTGGGAAAGTTGACGGGATTTCTTTACCAGAATTTGTTAATCTTGTGAGTCATATTAAATTCTTTGGCGGGAATTTCCACTTGTTTATTTTAAGATCAAATTATGTTGAATATTTTTGATTTACTTCCTTTCTTTCGAACGAAGGGAAGAAATCAATAATCAATCACAGTTCTTTTGTGACGCAAAAAAGTCTATTCTTAGCCAAATTATCGTAAAAAAGGCCCCCAAACAAACTAGCATATTATTCAGCATAAAAGACATAAAAGATATGTGTTTAACACGCTGTTCTTCTCTAAATTTTCTACACAAAACACATGTCGGTCGGTCGAGTATTGTCGACGGAATGAGAAGCTCATCACTGAGGCGAAAAAAATTTCCACCCGGAGAGCGCCAAATGCGTGCTGAGCTAAATCGCAAGAGACTCACCGCGCTTCTGGACTGCGGAGGCTCACTGGTGAAAAAGACTGTGAATGAGGTGACTAATAGACGCTAACCAGGAATTGTGCTAGATTGAGAGGAAGTTGATGGAAATGTCCTTGACGGAGTGGCTATGGTTACGCAAAGTCGCCCCACTGGTCGATTTCTTGTCGTATGAGCGGCCAACAATGGTTGAATCCTGAGGAGTTTTTGCCGGGCGGGAAATCACATTGCAAGGGATGAAATCACCGGCGAGATCACTATTAATACACGATGCTGGGATATGTTGGACCTGCTTCGGCAAAACAGTGCTTCCTCTCTCACTCGCACTCGCGGAATGGTCAGGAGACGTGGCTTGGCACTTCCCACGTGAGACGCGACCGCGAAGAGACTAAAACTCATATACGAATAGCATCGAGCAATACTCAGGCAAAAGCCGGCCGGCTCCGCATCCAACTCCCGCTGAGAGAGAAGAGAGAGAATGGCAGAAAAGAGGCAAATAAGTCCTCTAAGAATCGTTCTTAGAGTTATTTTTCGAAGAAATTTAATAAAAACTTCTTGAGAAAAAGATTTCTAAAAGCATCCAAAAACGTTAAAATTTTTGATTGTTCAGGAATTCTGAACAAAATTTTCAAAATTTCGCAAAATTCTTTGCAAAAGTGCAAAAATTTAAAAAGTTTTAAACTTTTAAGAACAAAAAATGTCAATTCAAGAAGTTCTAAATGAATTGCTAAAGCTCGCTAATTGATCCAAAAACTGTATAAAATTTTCAGAATCTCGTAAAAATTTACGCTTTTTGCAAAATTTGCTGGAGCTCTTAAGAAATTTCTCAAAAACACACCTAATATTCCCTGAAGAAGCTGAAGAAAGAGGTTTTCCTTTCCCAACAATATCTTCTGAATTCGCTTACTTAACTACCTCCAATGAAGAGCGCAGGTGAGAGCATGAAGAGATTACCGAGAGCAAATTTATGATTTTGCGGGAGAGACAAAAACTTGCGCATATTGCTGAATCCACAAGTAACATAAAAAGAGGTTCTAGAGAACGAGACCGCGACACATTCTTCCTCATTTGCTGCCTCTTTTCCGCTCTCTTTTGGAGATGAGCTCGTTTGGCGCGCCTAGAAATGAGCAACAGTTGTTAGTCCACAAACACTTTTGCAATTCACCAAAGTCGCCAGAGTCGGACAGTGGGGGCGCCTGGTGAAAGCTCATCAGCAGCTTTTCGCGTTTTGGCTCAAGATAGAGGGACTCCATGTGTTGGGTTTGAGATTAAATGGCAATTGTAGCTACTTGTGGCTTTTATCAGAACACTTGAAATGTGATTTACGATTCTTGCAAAGCACAGCAGGATTTCTGATGGGATTCAGAGTTGAAAAAACAAGAAATTATAGATTTTTTTTCAATTGTAGGGATTCTAGGACATTGGGAGAATTATTTGCATTTCCTGGAGTTCAAGATTACTGAATCGCAAGATGACGCTCCAATCGATCTTCCTACATCAATTCATCCGCCATTTTGAATAGTGTTGAAATATTCTTTTTGCGATATCTCCGCTAAATTTTCTTGAAATTTTAGTATGTTATAGCTGAGGTCGAAACTTTTCCAAAACTGTATGACTTAAGTCTCTATATAAACCTGAAGTTCATATAAACCAGTTAAAATATTAATTTACTCTTATTCTAATTGTCCGATCATCATTATGAAAAGTTCTTTGAACCATGAAAATTTTCAAAATTTCAAGAAATTTTGGAAATTTTTGGGAAAAGTACTGAAAAAATGAGAAATTTACAGGGAATCTATTATACTTTTATTTGTAGTTATTCAATTTGGCATAATCTCTAAGAATTCCACGTTCGTAATCTACGATTACCACTTCGTTTTACAACTTTATGGAATTTGTGAAAACAAACAAATATGTAAGTAATGATCCAGGTAAATATTTAGGTAGATAATTCAATAGCTATTTGATATGTTTGCAGACAAATACTGAAATAAGATAGCTTTCAAAACTTGACACGCTTTTTTGAATGATAAAATAACTTTTTTTTTAAGCATTTTAATAAAATGATGCATCTAAGATTAAATTTAACTTACCTTGCTTTATAGAAAATTTTCCACTGCACTCGAATAATCTCGAATCTACCTCAAATATTGATTCTCTCCTCTTCTCTCCCTGAAATTCAATTAAAGCCCTTCCGGTCGATACAAAAGGGGAGAGTTTGCTCAATCAGTCTCCATTCTTCATCAAAGAAAAGAGCTTTTCTTTATGTCCATAGAGGCATAATTTATTGATTTTCCTTCTCTATTACTTTCAATATAACGAGTTAAGTTTGTTACGAGGATATTTTTCCTAACTTCAATATTTTTTTTCTTTGTTTCGCATATATATAAAATTAAAATAATATACAATAATTAACAAATGTCAATAGAAAATAATAAAATAGTTGGTGAGATGACAGAATCAAGAGTTACGGTGTAAGTAGAATTGGCACAAATAATCTTTTTTTATTATTAGATAATAGAAGACTTATTGATTTTATATCAACACAATATTTTTTGTTTTTCTTTTTTTACCACTTAAATTTTACCATTTTTTAAGAGAAGACTATAAAGCAATTTATCGTGTTAAATATTCTTTGAGGATTATATCTTGAGTTATTTCATCGTATAAGGAATTATTTTATTAGAAAAAGTTCTACTTGTTTTTCTTTACTGTTTCTTTTTTTTTCATCTTTAAAAAATTCTACTTTCTAACCATAGATAATTGATTATTTTTTCGTGGAGACTTTGTCTTATGGGCGGGTTTTATTTAGGGGTTGGGAAAGTGCTTGAATTATGGTCTGTTTTGAGTTTTTTTTTCGGTGTTTTCTATCTATTTTTCTTTTCTTTTGTAACTCATGCGAAGAGCGATCAATCATCTTTTACCTGAAGCCCGAATTTGGCGCAAATTTAGCCAAACAACTTGTCAAAGCACGGATGACAATATGGCTTGTCGTTCTGCTCCTTAAAAGTTCCCTTGTTGAGTTGCTTCAGACAGAAGGCGCACACAAAGTGTTCCGGATGGAATTTCCTGAACATCGCCGTAATACAGCGTCCCGTGATGGGCTTCGAGCAGCCAGCGCACAGGGATCCACGTTTTGCATGATAATGTGTCTCACAGTACGGCAAACCCTCATGATCGAAGAAGGAGCCACCCTGGAAGGGCTGCCGACAATCCTGAAAGGGTCCCAAAGACAAAAAAATTTCATCACTAAATGGAAAAATATAAATCAAACGACGTAAATTGCAATAAATCGCTAATTCGCAATTTCCCGCCAACTAACCATCGCGAATTGAGCCAAATTATTAATAATTATCACCTCAGATTCTTCGGGTGACAGGATTTTGGCTCGAAAGTCGAATTTGTTTATTCAGGGAGGGGGGGGGAGTTTTATTATTTATTGGAATGCCAAATTTGTGTTAAATATTGCAAAAAGAAATGACTGAGAGAAAATTGAGAAAAAATGCTCAATTGATTTCTTTCAGCGTCATTTGAAATCAAATAAATTTTCACGCACATGTCAGGATGTTTATAATAAAATTAAATTCACTGTAATTATTGCTAAATGTGTTTAATTTCTGGATATTAGGAATTTTATTTTTAAAATTATTTAACCGTAAAATAATTGACACGAATGATTGACGTATTGAAATGCATTGCGAGAGTAATTTTCTTTAGTGATTTTATCGATTTTATAATAATAAAGGAAGCTTTTCTCAGATGAAAAAGTTATTTTAGAAAAGATATTTTCTGATTTTCTAAAATTTCTCTAGAATTTATTTTCTTTTGATTAAAACTGAAGAGATCTAATCAAGATTAGATTAGATACCTATATCCCACAAGAATTTTATCCAATACGAGATCCAAAATATGCTTAAAAAAATATTTTGAAGAATGAACGGAATATCTATGGTGCTGTCACACGGCAGTAGATCTGTTAACAGATTCGTATCATTGGAAAACGTGGAAAACTTCAATAATTCTTCAGCATTATTGAAGAATTTCTAGAAACAATTTTTCTGAAAAAACTCAATGGGGGTAAGGCCAATGCCGTTCAGGCGAATCATGAGATTTTAAGCAATAATTAAATTTTTAAGAAAAAGCTCATATTTCGACAAAACGATCCATTTTTGGATATTCTATTCGCTTTTCTTGCGAAAATTTCTTATTGAATGTCTTTAGTATTACAGAAGAGATTGCAAAAATTGATACTATCACAACAAAATTCGATAATATACTTTTCAACTGAAAATATCTTAATAAGAGACCTTTTGCCGTGTGACAGTACCATAACTCAGATCATATTTAATTGGAGAGTCTCCATTAAAAATTTTGTAATTAGGGGAGAGCGGGGATATCGATCAGGGGCACCTTCAATCAAAGCGTTCCGTGTACCAATCTCCGAAACGACCCAGACCAAATCACTATATGAATTGAAAGGTGACTTAATGATGCTTGCTTTCTGAAAGAATTGTTGTCCTATACTATTCTTAGTTTAGATATTACAAGCATTTTTAAAAAGGAATTTTTGATCGAATTATCCCCGCTCTCCCCTAAATCGCATTTCCTGCTTATTTTTTGTAGCATGGATTTTGAAAAATAATTCCCAGACCATATTTCTGCAAAACAAAAACTAATATGTATGTAAATGAACTACGTTGTGCGATTCAACGCGAATTATCTTGGAAAATCGTAATCGGAAATGGCTACAAATCAACTTGAAACTTGAAGGAGAATTTAGAATTCATTGACAGAGATAAAAAAGAAAAAAACTCTCGTCTAAAAATAAGAAAAATAAGAAACGCAACTTTAACTCATTCACGATTTTGAGGCAATTTACTTCAAATTCAATTAATTTTTTAAGTCTGTTTTAACAACTGTTGCCTTTAAACAGATTTCCCAATAACCTAATACTCTAACTAATTGGCGAGTATATAAATCATTTAACTGAGCCTTAAGGTTTCCTTATCGATTTCACTCAAATTAAATAACCGATGATAGCCTCACAAATTTTTCGGCTAATTTACTCATTATTAATCAACGCTTTCACGCTGTCGGAGACGACAGGAAGGCCATAGAGACGAGAGGTTCACAACAAAGTATATCACGTTCTAAAATCCAATAAATCTCTGTCGCATTTCAAAATAACCAACGCAAAAAGGGACTTTTTGGCATGATTTGGAGGGAAGATCTCTCAATTTTTTTTTATAAACCAACCAACACCAAAAAGGTCAAGAAAAAAATTTTCTCATCTCTCATCATGAAATCAAGGCCATCTTGCAGGCTTGAGAGTTGAGACTTTTCTTGTATATCAAGATGCGGGGAATTAATATGCAAAAATTATTCCCGTCTCCCACATCATGTCATATGTTTATATTATTGAAAATTTATAATATGATTTTCGTAGAGAAAATTTTCATTTGGTGATGAGAAGAAGAAATGAAAAAAAAGAAGTGTTTCTATGTGCCTCATGTGCCAGGAATAGAATTTTCTCATTGGACACATTTTCGGTTTGATAAATAAATTGAATGTCACCCAATATATTATATGAATGTTAGACATGAAATGCTCCTTTTGAATTGAGATATTCACTCAACATTGGGAAGAGTCTTCTAGAATCCAATGTAATCCACAGTGACTGCAGAAATGGCAGGGACGCCGAAATATCATCTCGAATGTTTTGACTCTCTTTCCGCTAAACTGTGAGTTTATAAACATGAAAGTCAATGTAGTTTCATCGTGTCCTTCAGAGGAAGAGGACATTATGATAAAAATCAATTTTTTTTCCGCACTGTCGACAGTGGGCGCGCGCGAGATCAGGCTATTCTTGCTCTTTTGCGCCTCGCGAAAAATCTATAGAGTAATTTTGACGATTGCTGAAATGTTGATATTTGCTGATTGAGAAATTTTTATTTCACTTTAGGGGAAACTTGGGCTAATTTAGCCAGAAGTTGAATTGAACAAGTATTAAAACTACCTTTGGGGCTGTTTTAGCCATTTTTTGCGGGGCAGTTTTAACCTATCTAAATTTTCTAGTCTTGGCCTGTAAAAGTGAAAGTTTCTTGAAATATGTTGAAAAGGGCGATTTTTCAGCAGTTTTTCGCTGGGAAAACTATCAATAAATAAGTCTTTTGCTTATCTTTTGAGAAAATGAGCATTTTTAGGGCAAAAATGCAAATTTTGCACAAAATATGTGATTAGATAAGATTCGAATTCCTCAATTCAATTTCCTTCAGTATTTCCTAGTTCTAAACAGATTTTAAAGACCCAAATGAAATTCTTTTAACTTTGACAAATTTTGCAAAGCTTAAACTTCATTTACTGCCTAATTTGCCCCGATTTCCCCTACAATTACAAAAAAATCATCATTCGTCAATGTAGCCGCTCGGGGTCATTTTGACACCCCAAAAAATCTCATCTTTTCGCTCTTTTCGCGTCCGTGCACGAGAATAAGGCCAATTTATGTGGCCGGCATCTCCCCTCTCCCCTATTGAAACCTAATTTACTGCCTCCCGATGGAGACAAGCGTGAAGAGAGATGAGAAAAAGTCGGCGTAAACACAACACATAAAAATGATGCTGAGGGTGAAAATAGACACAAATGCCGTGAAAAATATCACGAAGAGGTCAGCTTGTGGTTAATTTTGGAAAATCACGTCACGGAAATCCGCAATTAACATCACGTGGCCACTATTATGCAAGGCGTGTTGTGAGACAGTGCACGCATAAAAAAAACATTCACTCTCTCTCCGCCCCCAAGGTTGAAGGGGAGAGAGAGTGATCTGTTTTTGGGCGAGTCGCACTCCCTTGCATTTTATGTTTTTGTTTTTTTTTTTTGTATTTATTTTTGTGGCTTTTTCGCTCTTTTTTCTTCTTCTTTTATTCTTTCTCTTTATTACAAATTTTATTTTTATTTTTATTTCTCAGTTTCAATATATAAAGTCTTCTAAGAAGAAGGGGGATCAAAAAATTCTACATTTAGCGTGATTTTCCAAAAGAAAAGAAAAATAATGAAAGTTTGGATGCTTTTCCTTTGCCCATTAAGTGGGTGGAGGGGTGAGAGAAAATGAGAGGTGTTAGTAGAAATGTTTTCATGTGATTATTTCTCATTATAACAGCTGAAAGAGAAATGTTGAGATATCTTTGTCATATTTCATCATATATTCTTCCAACAAGAAGGAAGAAATGGCATTCTCTGTTAAGAGAACTCTCTTAATTCTCCTCGCATTCCACACATGGAGGGCAGACAGGTTTTCCCTCCATTGAATAGAATGATTTGCCTTGAACTGGCTTTTTGCAATCCTGTGAATATATAATCATTATATTGTTGATCCTCGCTAGCGAGGGGTTCAAAATCATAAAGAGTGAGAATATTTTTTACTTACACGGCAGACGAAACAAGACGGATGCCATTGAGCATTTAGGGCTGAAATGTAATTCTCCATGATGGCACGATTGCATCCGCTGCACTTTGGCGCAAACATGTCGAAGTAGTCACTTCGGCAGTAAGGCTTCCCATCCCTCTCATGGAAGCCCTCCTCACCAAATTGCTGACCGCACTGGGCGCAGAAGAAGTGCTCCGTATGCCAAGTCTTCTCCAGAGCCGTCACGCATTTCTATCCCCCCAAAAAAAATAACCATTAAATGAAATAAAAAAAATCCTCCAAAAAAAGAAATCCTTACATCCAGAATGGCACCATTGCAATAGGCACAGCGCGGACTAAAGAGATTGTGATAGTCCGGCTCACAATAGGGATGTCCATCCCTCTCGAAGAAGTTCCTCGTGCCCAGCTCCTGATTGCAGTGATTGCACGTAAAATGTTCCGGATGCCATGTCTTGCCCAGAGCCGTGATCACCTGACCCACAATTGGCTTATCGCATCCCGAGCAGCAGCCCTTCTGAGTCGTTGTCACCCCCTGACGGTTCATATTCGCTTGCAAATTGCCTAGCATAGAATCCAACTGATCACGCGGTTGACTGGTTGTTGTTGTTGTTGTCGTCACTTGAGAATACTGCTGTATATGCGACACACCCTTGTTCGGCTTGGCGTAATCCGTAACCGTCTGATGACGATGATTGTTGGAGTTCACCTGTTAGAAAATATTCAGAAAAGAAAGAAGAAAAAAGTATAGACTTTCCCAATTTTCTACTTCTTTGACCCAAATAATCCTCCATTTCTCGCTTGCTCGCGCGTCTCCCAATGCCTCGCCCTATCTATCCGTTGGAAAGTGTGCAAATTGAGCACTTTTCTTGATCTAAATTTAATTTTCTGAGATGAATAACGTTGAAATGAAAATCCAAGATGTTGAAACAATTTTCTAATATAATATTTCAAAAAATAAATACACCTCCCGCCCTCAAATCTCCCTTTTTAAAACAATCAACCAAAATCTAATCCAAAGAAAGAAAATCTCTCTCTCCCTTTATCTTTTAACCCCCTTTTTAATATCTTATCCCCGTGAAATAATTTTGAAGAGTAAAAATTTTCAGATGCTAACCGAATGAGTGATGGACTACGACTGTAAGAAAATTATTCACACACACCAAACATCGGGAGATTTAGGTGGAACATCTTCGGCCAGAGGATCGAACGCGGGATCAGCGCGCGCGCATCTTCCCAAAAATTCCCCTCAATTTGATTTAAAACGTCCGTTACAAACCATCCACTCTTCCCTCCCCGCGTATCTGTATTATGGAGAGGCCAAGAAAGGACACACGGCGCGTCTCTCAATCTCAACCAAATCTGCGCAGAGATGACGTGGAATTTTGCGCTTCAAACCAAAATGCTATTATACTCTCTCTCTGGCTTCCACACCCAAATGTCTTCTCCAATTATTTATGTATTCTGTCGCCTTCCACAATTTTCCCACCAGCATCGCGGAGGGAGTGTGTGGACCGATTTATTGGAATGAGTTGCCATCAAAATCGGATCTGGCCAACCAGAGAGAGATACAACCAGCAAATTTTGTGCAATATTCTGGCGCCAAAATACATTTAATTTTGCACATCAAGCAGATAAATCAATGTTTTTGCCCGCCAAATTGAAAGGTAATTCGGCAAAAATTATAAATTTTCAAAAATAGAGGGTCTTTCTCTTTCATCAAGAAAAAAGTAAAGAATATATTGTAAATAAAAAGATCACTGTTTATCCAATAATCCTAGACTAAAAATAACTAATTGCCATACTTTCTCTCCTCTAGCTGACTTTAGTGATTAATTGCGAAAAATTCATGGATAAATAGACTTCTCGAGCTTCTCGAAGAGTCTAAGACTGAAAATCATAACAATTTTTGTGAAGATGCCTTTTCAAGATAATCAGTTGATTTACTGATGTAACTGAAGTAAAAAGTCTCCAAATCAATTATTGATCAATTAATGTTAATGATCTGAATGATTTTATAGGTTTCATTTACACAGGTGAACCAAAATATATAAATAAATGAACTATTATAAAAATTGCACCTGGTTGAAAATTAGAAATCTTACTGTTTTGGAGAGTCTCCAAAAAGTTAATGGTTAGTTTTTTATGACCTTCACACGCGTAATTATCTTTTTGCAAACAGTTTACGTTTACATATTTTTGAACTCGGAGAAGTTAAAACAAAATTAAAAGTATCGAATATTTCATGGAAAAACTTAATAAAAAATGATTCTTCAATGATTTTCGACTGCTAAATACGACGAGTTTTGGTTGCGTATTATTTGATTAGCGATATTTTGAATCTTAACTATATCCTAAATGGTTCTAGTAAACGTTTTTAACACATATAGAACGTCAAGTATCAAAAAACTATTTGAAAGTAATAATTCTGTATACCGCATTTTGGAGACTTTTATTCCTCTTAATAAAGCAGTTAAACAAGCTGATTAAAAGAAACTGAATAAACTTTTTTTTTTTGAGCTCCCCTTGTTGTTTGAAATGAAGTTTCTTGCATTTTCTCAACAAAATCAAATTAAAATCTTTTCCCAACTCTTTTTGAAAGACTCCCATTTCAATTTCTTATAAAAGTTTTTTGAAACACTAAAAATATCTTTTAATTTTGCAAGAAAAGTCTGTAAATCACCGTAAATTGTCTAATAAATTCATCAAATTTTATCACATCAAACAAGGACACTTTCCTTCCCCAATTTAACTGGCTCTTTCAGGGATTATCAGATTGTGTTAATCAAAGCATTCAAATCAGTGAGGTGAAACCCTGTTAGGAGCTCCTCGAACTGATTTCTCAGATACCTGTTCAACATAATCATCATCTGCAGCCAGAAAGGCCCCCCATCGGAAATTTGCCAGAAGCCAAACAAACACAAACAATCAATCGCTCAATAAATCGCTCTTCTTACCTTGAAATCAGACAGCGAGGCCATAAGATCGTCCAATTCTTTCGTAGCTGTCGATGCATGAAATGACGGAGTTGAGCTCGAATATGATTTCTCCTCCTTTGTCACCGTCTCCATAACTTCAGGACCTGGAAAGGTGAATCACCAAAATTATTAGTCATTTCCTGAACGCGATAAAAAAATCAAAATGCAATTTGTTTTACCTTCAGGAGATTGAGATCTCATACGCTCCGTCTTTGTCTCCCTTACGGTGATCGTCACATGCTTTCCGGCCTTCGATCCAGGCTCCGGAGTGGATGTTCTGCAAAATTGTAAGCAAAACTCTAATCAGTGAAGGTGACAAATAATTCTTCTGTGAGATGATTTACATAAAATATTAACACCATTTTACGATCAATTAAACAACAAAATTTATGTAACTCTGAATACTCATGATGTCTTTTAATTTCTCTCTCTCTAAAATAACATCTTATTTGTTTTGATGTTCTGATTCATTAAACTCTACTCAAAATACTTATATTCTAATATTAGAAAGAAATAAATTACAAATCGCTTGGCCAAAATTTTCACAAAGAAACTCTTTGCCATCGAAACATTTTACTAAAATATATGATGTGTTTCTATTTGACTTGATATATTGTGATTATATAGAAAAAAGCTTTTCGACCAACACACACGTTCGAAAAAATCAATTAGGTACAGATATTTTACACAGAGTGATAGAAATTGCTGTAAAATGTCACTATATTTATTAATTTTTACAGCATCAATTAATTTTACCAAACATTTATGATCATTAAAGTGCTAAAAACCAAAGATAACGTTCACCGAACTCATCAGTGCAACATTCCTGCATAAATTAGCACTATTAAAAATGTTTATTATGCCAAAAACACTTTTTCTCTGTGGCTGTTGACACGTTTTGTTAGCGAAAAAATCGCTCAATATCAATAATTTTAAGCTTAGTGTTTAGAAATTTCACAAAAAACACATGATTTTCATCTACAGCCCAGAAAAATATTGGGAAATTATCGTAGAAATGAAAATAATCCAAATCAATCAAGGGGGAAATATATACGGCGTATAAAGCTAATAATTCATTCAAAACACTTCTTATCAAAAGTTCACTACTTCTGTCCCCAATATTTCCCCCTTGAAATAATTTGATGAATATCGTGAAAATTCAAAGCCCCTCAAATCATCAAACTTGCGCACAATGTCTGTTGATTGAGGATTGTTTAAAATTGACTTTCTGGTGCTGAAAAATCTCTTAATCCCCATCAATTCGCTGAATTTCATCGAGACGATGTTCTTAGCAATCCAATGTGAGATGCATTAAGTGAGAAAATTGCTCTGAGAAAACAAATAATTTCTACCCAAGAAAATAATTCAAGAATTTCCTTCTCTCACCATCGAATCACTGAGCGAATTTCTCTGTGATTCCGTCATCGCCCAAAAAGATTTTCAAACATGTTTCAAGAATGAATTTTCTCACCCATTGGGCACCGCGTAGGTCGGTCCAGTAGTATTGGCGCTACTCAGCTCATCCAGCAAGCTATCCACCGAGGGTCTCACAGTTGAATCGTTGACATACCGCCCACCTGGAGAGTATCCATTCTCCCCCTTCCTGTCCAGACTCCGTCCATAGCGCTGCGAGCTCAAATCCTCAAGCAGAGAGTCCAACTCGGACATATTTCCCGTGTTGGAGGAGCCCACATTTCGCGGCAGAGATCCCGATCCACGTACGCCCCCATTGACTCCCGAGGCGGAGTGTTGACTCTGCACATGATAAGTTGGCTGTCGAGAATAAAAAAAGAAACACCAATTTATCACTCTGTCGATACTCCTTGACGAATATGATTTCAAAAAATTTATTAATAGAGAGACGAAAAACTCTCCAAGAGTTTATTTTACTTTGTATTTAATAAGAACGTGAAATTTCATAATTGGGAAACCCTTCTTGTCTTTCTCCACTCTGTCTTCCTCTTCTAGACTAGTCATCTATTTCAGGAAGAAACAACACCAACAACAACAACAACAAAACGTCCCGCGCGAATAACCCGAAGTCGGATGTGTTAAAGTTAACACCGCGAGATTTTCTTGATATATTTTTGATCACTGATTATTTCATTTATGAACGAATAATGTACATCGTTCCCCTTTCTTTCAATCTCCCCCCAAAAAACATGTTGTTTCACCATCACTTCTATTTTTCTTCCTTGGTATTAGTTGGATGAGAGCCAAGGAAATATCGTGCCGAGTGCAATTTCCATCATCTCAAACTTCTCTCTCTCTCTCTCATCATTGTCATTTTCCCCCCGCCAACCCCCATAAAACCTCTCTATTGAGGGAAAAAATTTAATTACTTCCCTCCATATGCATAAAAATGCAAGAAAATGCATGTAAAAAAAGAAAAAGAAGGGCTCGTCCGGGAATTGAACCCGGGACCTCTCGCACCCGAAGCGAGAATCATACCCCTAGACCAACGAGCCGCACGACTTTTACACAGGCAGAGTTGCCTCACTTGCTTTGAGGCTCTCATCGAATGACTCATTCACGGCGAGTAGCACTCATACATACACGCACGCAACCAGTGGCAAAATATCCAATTTCTCTCATCTCCTTACCGACTGTGGGGATTGCTTGGAGCGCAGACTCCCATAGCCACCAGATGAATTGGCATTGTAGTGATGCTGAGACGTTCCTGGCGGCACGGAGTTCTGGAGATCGGCGAGCAGAGCGTCTGAAAAGACGGTGAAAAATCATCCATAAATATCTCAACTTACACTCGACTAATAAACGTCAATTTGCCAAAAAGAAATGAAAATCTTCCCATGAGAAGAACATTTTTACCAAGATATACATTGATATTCTCAGCCACGGATTCGTAACTCAAATATTCCGATTGTCTCTCATTCCTCTCCATTTATGTTCATCCACAATCACGCCTTAATTAGATATCACGAAAAAGAATTTTCTATATACAAATTAAAGCCCACTCAGTGGCAATATTCAGTCGATAAAAGTCTCAATGATGTTGGGGGAATATTATAAAAAAAAAAACAGTGACAAGGTAACCGCCTTATATCCACATAATTTTAGCACAATCCAGAGAAATTTAAGCGCGTGTATCACATCAATCGTTCCACTAAGCAGACTAGGGAAGCAACTGGAATAATGCAGAAGTGCTAAAAGAGTCTCTTATCGCTCAGTCCACGGTATCTATAAGCGATAAAGACGTAGCGTATTCGCATTTAAGCGGATGACGAATACTAGGTAATGTGAAATAAAGAAAACATGGATAGGTACCTATACCTTAATTATGGAAACAATGTCTGTATGACTATTCGTTAACCCTTCATTGTTGATAGGAAAGCTTGACTTATATCTATTTGGAAAGTTATATCGTTTTTGCTTCCGGCTTCATTTCTATTGAAAACCTTTTTCTTTTGTTATTTTTTAATTTCTTGGTAAGTGCTTCTTGCAAAATGCTCAGAAATATAACTTAAATAAGTTTAAAAATTTGTTAAGAAACACTAAGGAAATTTGCTAAAACAATGGTTTATGCAGAAGCTTTAGGATGCTCAAGAAAAGTTGAAAAATGTCAGCAAAAGCTCGAAAAGAAACAAAACTTTTTGAAAATTCCTTAAAAACTTTTGTAAATCACTTTTCAATTAAAAGTCATCGAAGGTTTCGCCAAATTTTGCATTGAAACATTAGAAACCGTGATCTTGTTTCGTTTGATCTATGAAGTGTTATAAAACTTGTCTTTTGATTTTTTTTGTGTAAATTTTAAGCAACAAAAATAGTGAGAAAATGTACAGAAAAGTATAATTTGTGATTTTCAAGATAGGATTTTATTTACTACCTAATGACTGATTATATACAAATTAATTGATTTAATTAAAAAAAATGCATTCCCACAGACTTGGAGTCAAGGGTTAACAAAGAAGATCAACTGAATGTCAAAAAATGCTATAAAGTGATCTTCTACGAATCAATTTAAACATTTTCTGCCACAAATTGCAAGATAAGAATCTCCCAGGCATTTCTAATTGAAGTGACCTTTCCGCAGAAACTCAAATTTGCATATCGATAAATTTATTCGTGAATTTATTACCTAAAAATGCGTTGAAACATCAGTCTCTCTCATATAACCTCAATTATTAGGAAAATTGTCTTTCTCACAATCATAAAAGTTGTTAATTCAATATAAAAATGATTGAGACATTTCAAAAAGCCAGCATAACACTTACTGATCTTCTGCTCGTAGCGAATTAAATCCACTTTAGGCGAATTCAGTGTTCGATAAATTGTCGTCATTTTTCAATCAACTCGCACTTAATTTATTCTCCTTGGGGGGAAAAACAGAAAGAGAGGATCGTTGTCGCTTTATTGATCTCTTTTGAAAAACGCGCGTTCCCACAGATCGCAATTGATATTCTACATTGGTAAAAGGTATTGTAAAGACAAGGAAAAAAAGAAACCTCATGTAAAAATCACCTACAAATTACACACACTCTTTGAGGCTTATTTCCATTTTTAACACACAATATTTTCACAGTCCTACACATCGGTATGACGTAAGAAAAAATATATTTATAGTAAATACGGGTTTAAGTTCAATCTCATCTTCAAATTTGAGGGGAATCACTCGAATAAAAAATGGTAAATGCTTTCGCATTATTCAACAACAAAATATTATTTTTCTCACAAAATATATTCATAATATTTTAGCATTTGAGTTAATGCGTGGAAAAGGAGATCAATTAATTTGTGACACTGCGGTTGGGTTTTAGCACGTAGCGTTGAAAAAAAAAACGCAAATTACACAACAAGGTCCACTGAGAGGTGTCTCAGAAGTAATCCAAAAATACCTCAACACTAATTAGTGCGTGGAGAACTAATTGAAAAAAAGTATTTCTATTCAAAAGTCTATAAAAATCTACGATCACGTTGCAGAAACTGAAGTGATCAATTGCGATCTGACGGGTAACGATAGTAAATCATTTGCATATAGTGATAAATACAAATGATGGATGAAGATAATCACTGAAAACGTCACAAGATCATACTCACAGAAGATGATCTTTAGACTTTTCGCACAATTACAGGGAACACAGGCGAGAGAACAAGACCGGATGGAAAAGGGGAAAGGAAAACAGTGATTTTCTCACAGGCTATTTTTCACTATTATAAACAAGAAAATGTTATAGAGGATTTTGTGTGTCAACAACACAAAACACTGTCGCGATTTGAACAAGTGGAGGAGCGATTGAGCGCCATGAGAGATCAACTTGAGTGAGATCACTTTTGGCAATGGCGACGCCTGGTCACTCTCTTTCTGCCTCTGTGATCTCTCTCCTCCTCAAACCACATTATACCTACCGCCAGCCAGCCAGCGAGTTTGTGTTTGAGAAGGTGGGAAGACAAATGCCACATGATCACCACGTATATTGGTAATAATTTTCAAGCAAAGAAAATATTTTCCTTTGCATTGCAAGAGACGCGAAAATAGACAACGCTAGAAAGAAAAAACATTGCCCAATTTCCATAGTTTCTATATAACAAAAATATCCCTGTTGAAGTGATCGTGATCACTCGCGATCGCCGGAAAAATCAAAAATCAGCCAAATTCTACAGATGTGATCGACATGGAAACATATTTGAAGGAAGAATGTGTGGTAATGAGAAAAGAGTGAAAAGATTTTACATGCGAGTTCAACTGGTTAATTGATTGCTGAATTATTTTACAGATAACACCCACTTATGGCCATGAGGATCGCGCTCTGTGGCACTGTATCTTATTTATTTTCTCTCCCTCCTCATATATATACAACGACGCGTAAGCACATGTTGCTCACATAAGAGAGACAATCAATGGATATTTTAAAAATATATATAACCACACATAAGAAGCTGAATGAATGAAAAATGCGAGATAATCCAACGCACGCGAGAAGCATAAGCTTCACAAAAAACTTTAAATCCG
Source organism: Phlebotomus perniciosus (assembly GCA_918844115.2). Lineage (NCBI taxonomy): Eukaryota > Metazoa > Arthropoda > Insecta > Diptera > Psychodidae > Phlebotomus > Phlebotomus perniciosus. The sequence continues at coordinate 76,969 of CAKKOB020000095.1, read as the reverse complement.
AGACAACAACCCGCGCGCGCAAAATTCTTTTCCCACATTCATTATCTCCGTGGGTGGAACATGCAAAGCAAAATTCATTCATCATTGCATTTTATTTCTGCAAAATATGCATTCTGTCTCACTGTCATTTTCATCTTGGGTGACACCCACGGCAGGATAGAACCCACATGTTCTAGCGTGAGATGTTCTCCCAAGCAAATGACCCAAATCGAGTAATAAAATTTTCAATGAAAATTTAAATTAAATGCATTTTTATGGCGACACTTTTAACCCATTCACGACTGCATTTGAGTCATAAAAGTGTCTCCGAACATTTTGTTTACCCGATCCTTCTCAGAAGTCACCGGCAATGTTTAGATAAAGCGTTAAAACAGCAAAGAAGTTTTTGTTCATGAAGAGAAATTCATCAAATATTTATATTCTATGGTAAATTATGTAAAATTGCAAAGTTAATGAGCAATTGGCGGTGAAAAGGTTATTGTGTAAAGTCTTTGAGTTGTTTGAGAAGTTCTTCAAAGGTAAAAATAAATTGTGCGCATTTATTTCTGACAGGGATCTGTAGGGGTTATACCTTCTTCACATAAAATTCAGATGGATGATCGCATTAAATTTTACGATTCAAAATTTCACAAATTTTTATCATAAAATGTGACAAGCTTCACATTTTCCATTCGGTTACAGAATGGGGCGTAAATAAAAACAACAAAAATAAATTGTGTTGAAATTTATTTACATTTTTTGCCAATCTAAGACCTAAAGCTAAGTTTATCATGTCCTTTAATGCTCTTTTAATATCCCAAAAAATCGAAATAATTATAGAATTCAAGTTGAATATCAGTCTTATCTGCGTTAAAATAAAGCCTTGAAGTTTATATCTTAATAATACTAAAATTGATCTTACTAGGTATACAACAAATCCAAGAAGATTTGAGTTAATTTAAAATCGAATTTAAAAAAAAACTTTAAAATCGAACTGGTTTAAATCCTAAATCACGAATTTCATAGATCCTTGGTCATAATTATAAAGATTTAATCCTAAATTCGATTTTCAATCCAGGTTCAAATCGAGATTAAAAGTAGATCGAAGATTTTTTTTAAGTTGAAAAATCTTTAACATCAAAGTATTTCAAGTTTAAAGAATAATTTAATCAAATGGATAGGCTTTAGTAATAGGTTCTAAGATTAAATTTAGACCTATTTTTTTTAGTAAATTGAGGTAATTAAATCGTATTAGTGAATATATAATATGTATTAGGCTAATATTTCTTGATTTTAGTATCTGATTTCGCTTTGCTGTACATAGCTCCTATATAAGTAAAATCAGAAAAATTGTATCGAATTGTTAAATAATGAAGCAAACCTATCAAGTAGATTGAAAATATCGAAAATATGATTCTATAGCAATTACCGTGTATCAAATTATCAATCAAACCCTTCATTACCGTCTAAATAATCAACACAAGTTAATGATTGGTAATAAAAGAAATTACATCCAATTTGACTCATTTCGTTTCTTTGTTGGATTAGATGGAAAAATAAATATTTATCGAGTTCATCCTATTAAAGTTCAACGCATAGATAGGTATAGAATTCCCCCCCCCCCCTCTCGCCTCTATCAACTCAATGGGGGGTTAAGAAGAGTAATTCAATATATTTACACGCAGTCTTTTTTGGAACATTAAATTTAGAAGCATCACTTTCATTGCACACAAATTGAATTAGATGTCAGTTCCTTTCTCCATCTCACTCTGACTCCGCGCCATGGAAATTAATTATCATTATGAATTGGAGTTGAGAATGTGTTGTGTGTGGCATAATTAAAATAATTACATTCAGTTTCGCTGTTTTCATTAAATTTCATGCAGCTTTATTGAAGATGCTTGTCGGGAAAATATTTATATGGGAAGAAGTAAAAAAACTATGTGGAGATAATGCATTGGTGAAAGACAAAGTATTTAAAATGTATGTAATCTCCTCTACTGTGTGGTCTTCTTCTTCACAAAATGTGTGTGCTCAATAAACTCAAGATTATAACAATTATTTGCATTTTAATCTCTACTTATTTATATCCTCGGAAAACAGTTAAATTATTATTTCTTGTGGAATTTTAATAAGTATTTTTATGGTGACTTTTGGAAAGATTATAAGACTTACATCCAGGAAGAATTCCACCTTCTCTCACGGTGCATCGATACGGTTGACGAGCACCTGGATCAATTTTTCCATACATTGAACGATCCATTGTTTTTTACATAAAAATTTGTTCTATTTTTGCAAACTATATTCAAACACTCGAAAAAAAATGTTCTCATTTACCTAAAAGTCTTTTTCTTTTCACTTCACTGACACCTCATGGGTTCACTTTCAGAGACATTATTAATCTTTCATCATTATTTATTTACTAACTATATATTTCATTTTTAAGAAATCTCCCTTACAAACTATACATCCATCATTGAGGAGACTATGAAGACAGATAGCTGACAACTGTTGGTGAAATTTATTTATTTATAGAAATATTGTATACGTGTGTGTCTGTGACTTAATATATAATATATTAAAGAGAAAAAGGAGAGGAAATAGAGAGAAATTAATGCTATTTCTATACCATTATTCTCATTTCCTTGTCTCATATCATTTGTGGGCTTGTCTCTAACAAAACAAATTTTGCCGCTTTTGCGTCATCACAGAAATGCATCTTCTTTCAACTTGATTGAGATGGGAACCGGCAAAATTTCTAATGTTTTGCTTATCTTTTACAAGTTTCTCACAAAATTATTCTCTTCAATGAAAAGTAGGTACTACTTCATCCAAAAACTACAAGAAACCATTTTACTTAATTTTTCTATCAACTCATGATTCAGAATTAATAGAACTTCAATTTGTTTTTCGAACACAGCTGTATAATCGACACATTTTCACTTTTATTGGATTGATAGCAGAAATCTGTGGTTTTCCTCTAAATATTTGCATTCTCATCATCTGATGGAGAATTTCTGATGGGCTAAAAATAGCCACTCTTTTATAGTTAAAAATCTGTGAATTTTATTTCTTTGACTCCACCACTGTTTTATTTTTAAATGGAACTCTTTTTTTCTGCCTTCTAATTCACCACAAAATTTATGAATCATTTTGATAAAATTAAAAATACAACAACGGAAAGCCTATTTCTGTAAACACCTTTTCGTTACGAACTAAAAAGATCACAGAAAAGAGAAGCTTTTATACCTACATTTTTCCTAAAGGAATTTCATGATATCAAGCCTTGATTAAAAAAAATGTTTTGCCAATTAAATCCACGCTTAAGAAAGTCTCAAACTGATAGCAAAGACAATCTTCTATTTATAAATATCTCTCTCGAAATAATCGCACTCGTCTGATAAGGGAGGAATAATCAAACAGAAAGTGAGAGACTCTCTCACATTAGCAAGTGGATTTCGAATTTGTGAAGTAGCACCAGTTTGTGAATTAATAATTCAAAATGTGAATTTATTTATTCACACATTTTCATCAATAAACACAATTTTTATTGCCTCAATTAGTATGTCACTCTATTAATCCACCCACAAGATCGCGCGCCACTTCTTGAACAAAAAAAAAACAGATTCTCCAGCGAATCCCGCGCACTCAACTCTTGTCTCTTGCTGGGAGTTTGTAAACAAAGGCACTGCACAAACTCGGGCTCTGCCCTGTGCCGGGGAGCAAAAACAACAAAGAAAAAAAAGTCAAACACCCGCGAGAGAGAGTGAAAAGAGAGTGTCTCTTATGTGGAAACATCAACCATTCTTGACACTGTATAAATATCCACTGACTAAGTGATCCACACGCGGATCCGGATTATGTGACGGGATTCACTTCTATGCGAGCCAAGTAACTGGTGGGGAGGCCCACCAAGTAAATTGAGTAAACACGAGACGACATCGCACGCCAGTCTACGCCATTTCTCGGCTGTGGCGACCAAACCGATAAAAAAAGCGAAGAAGAGAAGAAAATATATCAGTATTTTATAGTTGTGGAAAAAAGAGTGGCGCGTCCAAATGGTAATGACTTGTGGAAATACAATATTATGTAAGAACGACCGAGAAATCTTCCCACAAAATATAAAGCTGCTAATGCCCAAACTATTCTATCCAAACACTCTCATCACCTCCGCCCTCTCAATCATTTTTTCTTTCAACAATTTATCGCAAGGCATTTTCACTCCCCTCAGCAATTTAGGAGTGCCTTCCGAAAACGCACTTTACACATAATGGAAAGACTTTCCCAAAGCCAAATTGCCCAAAAAATAATTTAATCAGCTGGTAGGGAAGCACTGAATGGCTCTTCATCCTCACCCATTTTGACTCTTTTTTTCCGTCCTCATTTCATCACAAAATCTCCTGCCTCTTCGACAATTGACGTCGCGTGAAGCGGGTCAAGCCTGGAGGAGATTTTTCTCACACAAACAATATAAATGGAAATCCAGTAGAATTTACGCCTTGTTATCTAAAGAGCGAAGTACATAAGAGAGTGCAAAAGGTGACTCATCCGTTCATTAAATCGTGTGTTTTTCTGTGGTTGAATAGCACTTCGAAAATCACAGGAAACTTCAATAGCTTGAGCGAACAGATCAGTGGCCAAATTAATAAAGACGATGAAATTTTGTAAAAAAGTTAACAAAAATCTTTATAACCTAATTATATTATAGGATTGTCAATAAAATCAATGAATATTTTTCATAAATAGGTTATTGAGCTTCTGACAGCAAGTTTGTGAAATCCTTTGGCTGTTTTAAAATTTTCCCAGAAAATGCTTTTATCGTTTTGAAAACGCATCTATAGAAATTATTTTTGCAATTTGGATAAGTTTTTAGCCAGTTTTCAGCTTTAAATATAACCTTCCTAACCATTTTTGGTTCCTCAAAAACGATGGAGCTTTTCAAAAACTTTCAAGCTGTTTGAAAGTGTTTAATCTGTTTAATCAATTTAAAAAAGTGTTGTTATTAAACCATTCTCAGATAACGTTTAATAGAAATATTCTTACTATCAGCGCTATCAGCCTAATATCAGCCGTTTGTTTTACAATCAGCATAGTCAATTCAGCGACAATTCATCAAATGATTCGCAAAATTTGATATAAAATTTGACAGAACAATATTTTGACTTTATAATTTTTATTTAGACAATTTTGACTTGAACACTACAAACGTCAAGGGGATTCTCATCGAAGAAACAAGTGTCAATCGGCTTGGAAACTGTTTCCGAAACATGGAAACATCAAGGGAAACACGGAAACACAGACCGCAAAAATTTCAAAATTTGGCCGATTTCTGGATAGAAACATGGAAACATGGATAGAAACAAGGATAGAAACACGAAACATGGAAACTTGAGAATTCCGGATAAAAAACATAGAAACGCATTTGTAGTGCCTAAAATTGGCAAAAATACTAAAAGAACGATCCAAAATGAATGAAAATTTCGCTTTACTAGCGTTCTCAGATGATTTCCAGGCAATTTATTCTAAATAAAGAAGCATTTTGATCATCGAAGAAGAAACAAGTGTAGAACATTTGATCGCCATACAGTGTGGGCTCCGTAGCACATCGCTAGAGTCCGCGCTTCATGTTTGGAGGGTCGCGGGTTAGATTCCCATCGTAATCACTTTTTTAAATTTTTTTTTTAACACTTTTTTACACCTTTTTAATCACAATGAATGAAAGGGCGGATCTTTCCCATTCTAATGACACCCATTATTCCGCTTGGAATACATTTTCTAAGGGAAAATCCACGCTCGAATTTATGAACGCACTAATCAACTGTTTAATTTGAATTTAATTGTCCGTTTAAAAGTGGAATTTTTTTCTCGCCTTTTCCATCTTTTTCGTGGGCGATGCAATTTGGTGATCTGAGAAAGTGCACAGAATCACTGTAGGTCATCCCAAGATTCTGGCCAGACATCAAGGAACACATGCTATAGAACTTCCTGGTCAGGGATTACCTTTAGAAGGATCCGATAACCAGTAATTTCTTCCGTGTTAGCTTGAGAATTATGGTTTTTTTCCCAATCCAAAACACTTGGACAGAGATTTTGCACCGATTCCTCCCAGAACTTCCTGACTCAGTAGGGCAGGGATTTTCCGCCGCTTCATCCCAGAACTTCCTGACTCAGTAGGTNNNCACATCTCTATTGATCTTTTCGCCCTAACCTCAAAAAGGTTGGGCTCACTTGTAGTAGATTTTTCTCTATTCACTCTCTCTTTTTCGTGTTTTCTTCAATTACGAATGAAAAAGAAAGTCCTTCGGATTACTTTTGTGATGAAAATCTAATGGAAATCGCGATTTTCACTTGTGAAAATGTAAAAATTGTGTGGAGCTTTTGGCTTGGCGTCTTGACCGTTTGGCTGTTTTACCGACTTTTTTTTGATGTGCTACGGAGCCCATACTGTATGGCGATCAAATGTTCTACACTTGTTTCTATTCATGTTCTATGTTTCTAATTTTGAAACATGTTTCTTTTTTCGATGGAAACACGAGAAACACGGAAACACATAGAAAACATAGAAAACTATCCAAGCGGGTTGGATAGAATCCCATAGAATCATGTATGGAAACACGGAAACATGGATGCATGTTTCCAGAAACATGAAACGCGTGTCAAAAAAACTCATCGTGAGAATCCCCTTGACAAACGTGAAACTAAACGAATATTAATGCAGAATGTGAGCTCCTATTTCCGACCGTGACCTGTAGCCTTTAGGAATCTTCTTCTTCCAGTAATTTACACTTCCAACCGGCAAAGAAATGCAAATTGTCTGATGATAAAGTTGCAAAATTAATTTTGGAGGCCATCGAGAAACATTTCCAACGCTATTTCTAGAATTTCTGTGATTATCGGTTATGCCGGTTATGCTATTCATCACTTAGAAGTCACAAAACGTGCTTCAAAGTGAGAAATATTCACCCAAAAGCGTAGAAAATCCAGTGACAAAGTCATTATTCGCGCGAAGAGCGCCACAAAGTGTGACCTTTGGTCTATTTGGAGGTCACTGCAGTTGAATTGGCGCAATAATTAAATTTCACGGGGAAGCTATAGAGTGGAGAGCCTCCAAATGGTTCTAATGAGTGTCTGGCTTGGGTGTGGAATTTCCGTTCGTTTGGTGGTGAATTGAAAATTAATATCGAAAAGCAATATCATCAATTTCTCATTATAGCTGATGCGTTAGCAATTTAATGACCTCGCCGGAGCCGTTCGGCTAGTATGTGGGCAACTTGACTGGGAGTGCAATTTCTCCTGACCAAGTTGAGGGCATCACTCGCTTGTCCGGAGAGACCGGAGACTGTCTATTTGACTATACTAAAACTTTCAGTTTCGTGTCTCGCTCGCGGATGGGAGGTTTCCTTAAAAGGCGAGTAAATAAGCATGTTAGGCCATACGAGGAGAGGGCGACAGCTTTCGAATGGAAGTGGAATTTTGAGCCATGAACGATCACAATGCGAGTCAGGGCCCCCTTGAGTCCATTGATTCGCGCACAGAGAAATCAATGAGGTTGATCTCTTGCCAAAAAATTCACCGAAAGTGTGTGAAGATCTCCCGGCTCAAGGGTAACTCACTCACACAAGATATTGTCTCGCTCTTTGGCAACATAAACATATATAAATAAGATCAACATAAAGATTTTTCCTCTGTGTCTCACAGTTCTTATAATTTCTGAGAAAACATCAACAAGGGAAAACAGCAAATACCAGTCTTGGAGGTTATGATCCACTTTTGACCCTCTTTACCCCTGATATCCCCCACTAAGTCTTATCAATTGTTCCCTTATCAAAGCAATAGTAAACAAACCAATGCTCTTGAGACCCGGCAAGCCTCTTTATCCGGAAATAACAGAGATAATTAAATGTTTACTCACCCAAATCATCCATCACCAATTTGAGTTTACGGATATTCCTTTGGCGCGACAATGCTATAGATTTTTTGGCTCTCTACGGGAAAATATCACACTTGGCAGGCTCCTTTGAAGCCCAAAATACAGAAATCACAAGAAAATGCCCTTTTAGCAAGGAAAATCAAAGAAAATTCATCACCAATGTTGACACTACGAAAGGCGAATTTTTGTCTCCTCAAAATCGCATTGAATACGCAAGTTTTCTGCAAAATTTCACTTTCCTGACGACAATCAGACTCAGAAGGTAGCACAGAGACCACAAGAAAACATCACAGGCCGGTGGATTATTCACAAAAGAAGGAAAATCCAATGAATTTGTCCACTAAACAAAAAGTCCGGAAACAACTTGCAAAAATTACTTACTTGTTTAGCCACTGGCGCTGGTGGCGCAAAGTAGGTCTTGGCGTTTGGGATTTTTTTTAACAACACGCGTGTTTTTGTTTTGTCGAGGAAAACATGAAAAATCAGCCGAATATTCTCATAACAGGAACTCCGGGGGTTGGGAAATCACAACTGGCGAAGCAGGTGAGTGAGAAGCTGGAAATGAGATGGCACAATATATCGCAAATTGCGAAGGAACACAAATTCCTCGATGGATTCGACAAGGTGCTGGAATGCCCGATTCTGGATGAGGATAAGGTGAGTTTCTAGGCAAATTCTCACAGATAGGAAAAGCTAAATATCTAATCTCTTGATTTCGTGATCTTCATTGCAGCTCCTGGACCATTTGGAGCCTGTAATGCAGAAGGGAGGTAACATTGTGGAGTACCATGCTTGCGAAATGTTCCCGGAAAGGTGGTTCCACCTGGTTTTCGTGGTTCGCTGTAACAACACAATCCTCTACGATCGACTGGCTAAGCGGAAGTACAGCGACAAGAAGCTCCATTCAAATATTGAGTGTGAAATCTTCAGCACGATTTTCGAAGAGGCTCAGGATTCCTACAAACAGGAGCTCGTCCATGAGCTGACGAGTGAAACTGAGGAGCAACTATCTCAGAACATTGATAGAATTAAAGAGCTCGTGAAGGCCTGGCAGGAAGATCCAGGGAAAGACGAATAAAAATTCCCTTTGTTACATTTTGTCTCAAAATGTTGAGGTTATGTTTTGCTTCCGGCAGCTGGAGGAATCTGCACGTGTCGAAATTCTTTTGGAGGAGCCTTAGCGGTGAAAAACCGTGGAAATTTGGACGGAAAATGGAGAAAGTGTACTTCAGAAGTGGTGAAAATGATCAATCCGTGAACATATCCTTCAGATACTCCAATTTAGAGCATAAAATCGATCGTGTTTTCAATTTCCGGAGGAGTCTTACTGAACTGGTGGAGGTCTTCACGGAACGGACCCGTACAAACATCGAGAAAGAGTTCACAAAGCGCAATAAGAAGAAGCAAAAGACAAAAGCTACTGATTCTGTGGAAGCTGCTCCTCCCCAGCCGGCGCCTCCGCAGGTAAATTATTGACAAGCAATCTTCCGGAAGATTCCTATCTATTCCTTCCCTTTGCAGATCACTGTTTCCCTCACTGGGGCTGGAAATGACCTCACAGGGAAGACTTTCCAAGAGATCCTCTCTACAGAGGCTCTCAGAGACAGTCTAGAACTCTGTATTCTTGGTCAGAAGCTTTCTGTGGCTGTGAATCATCCATTTGTGGACCTTATAACGCTGCCCACGTCAATTCTGGCAGGATTCTTTGTATATCCCAGCAAAGTAGAACTCTCATTTGCCTCAGAGGACGACTGTACCTTCATCTGGTACCGAGGAGCGCTTCCCAAGTCCAAAAATCCGGCCGAAATAAGTTTCCAAGAAGTTGGAAGAGGTTTCACTTACTTCGCCAAACCGGAAGACGTTGAGTTCCACCTGAAAGTCGAATGCATCCCCCGGAGGGATGATCTCGAGGGTCCCAGCGTTGAATGTGTGTCTAAATGCACCGTCCAAGCAGGTCCGGGCGATTGCCCGTTTGATCTGAGACACAATTTCACGAACCAACAACTTTCCGGGGAACAATTTAGAGTGGCTTCCTATAATCTTCTGGCTGATCTCTATGCAGACAGTGATTTCAGTCGCCAGGAACTGTTTCCTTATTGTCCTCCTTACGCCCTCAACATCGACTACCGGAAGCAGTTGTTCATAAAGGAATTGTTGGGCTACAATTGTGATATTATCTGCCTCCAGGAAGTCGATGCGAAGATCTTTGACCTGGATCTCGAGAGAACCTTCCGGGTGAGGAACTTTGGTGGGGATTTCAAGCCGAAAGGAGACACTGCCGAGGGACTGGCGATTTTTTTCAACAAAAATCGGTTTAAGTTGATCAACAGATTCGGGATAAATTATGGCGAGGAAGTGAAGAAGTTAGACATCTTTGCTGAGATTCAACAGAAAATCATAGGAAATGAAGAACTTTTCTTGAGAGTTGTTGAGAGATCAACAGCACTCCAAGTGGTCGTTCTGCAGTCACTGGACAATCCAGAGGAGGTGATTGTTGTCGCTAATACGCATTTGTACTTCCATCCAGATGCGGATCATATTAGACTCTTGCAATTCGGATTGGCGACAATCTTCCTGGAGAAGTTTGTGATGCCTCAGGTTGAGAGAGATGCTCCGGCAGCGAGAAAATCCCTGATATTTTCTGGAGATTTCAACAGTTCACCTGATTGTGGAATCTACAAGCTGATGACGGAGAATTTCGTCCCTAGCAACTTTATTGATTTTCAATCACGTAAGTTTTATTTGTTAATATCAGAGAAATCAAATGTTGCCTTGTAGTTCTGAAAAAAAAAACAATTTTGTAAATCCGCGTTTCTTAAAATTCTTTTAGATCCTAACCAAGTGATTCAGCATGTTGAGCTGCGCCAATCCCTTCCGATGGCCTCTGCTTGCGGTTGTCCGGAATTTACCAACTTCACCGCCGGTTTCCAGGCCTGCATCGACTACATCTTCTACCAGACGAATAATCTTCACGTCGTTCAGGTAATCCCTTTGCCTAGTCGCCAAGAGCTGGAGGCGCACATCGCCATCCCGTCGGTTGTCTTTCCCTCCGATCATATCGCCCTCGTGGTGGATTTGGCGTGGAGGAGGTAAAGTGGATTAAGTCGGGTTGTGTCTTTTGCATGTCTTTTGCGGTTTATTTATTAAAATAACAATCTTCTGTAGACATTATTTTAGGGTTGAAATTGTAAAGAAATAAATAAATTGTCATACTTTTTCCTCTAATGCCTAAACTTTCGATTTAGTCCTACGAGGCGAATCGAACTTAGGGTAAAAAAAAAACGGTGATTATAGCTTCAGGTCGGTGAAGTGATTGAAAAAGAAATAAACCCCTTAAAATACCCAAGAAGGCACCACAATATATACTGTCGTCTGTTAAGCCTATTATCCTAATTATATCTGAATTACAGAAGTTGAGCCCGAATTCCTGTCAATTTACCATTTGTTCCTATATTGCAATTTTGAGTATAAAATCGATAAAGTCAAATAAAATAATGATAGTTAAATGGCTAGAATTAAATAAATAAAGGGAATCTCTTACAATTATTACAAATCTTATCTATAATTAAATAACGAAGGTATAAATCGGAGAAAAAAATCTGTAAAATTCAAAACACAGCGCATTCAGTGATGATTTTCCGCAGAAAAATTAATCAGTACAACTAATTGACAGATTTTTTTTGTGAGATTGTATAACCTTATAGAATTGTTCTGTTGAAACTAGATAAATTCACTATAAATATGGTTTACATGACTCAGCTCTCACTTGCCATGCGACTCGAAAATAAATCGCGCAGTTACAAATGCAGTACAGCGTCCCTAAAATGATAAACTAATTGCATAAAAGTGACTCGCTTTTAGTCTCCTATTTGATCATATTTGTTCAACATTGCTGGAATAGTTTGTTCGTGAGATTTCGCGCCTCTTATTGCAGTTCACGTGAGAGAATATGGAAGAATAGGATCGAATTTGTTGCTCAGAATTGTGGAGTTTGTGGCCTTCCTGTAGCCCCACAACTCCATTGCTTTTGTACATCCATTCTGGATTGTGTCGATCTGAAATTGAGGGATCAATTAGATTTTCAAAACTATAGTGGTAATATCCTGGAAGAAGACGTGGAATTTTTACAGTTACGACAATTCGAAAACATCAATTAAAAGTAGATTCAGATACTCAATAATTTCCTGATCAATAATGAAAATTTCAAAAATTTCACGAAATTTTCCAAAATTTCATGCAATTTTTTGTTAATTTTCACGATTTTCCGAAAATTTCTAACCCTCACATTACTTTTCAACGAAAATTTCAAATGTATTCTTAAAATTTCACGAAAATTTCGAAAGTTTCTTGAAAATTTCCAATACTTTATGGAAGTTTCAAATATTTCTGAAAATTTCCTGGATATTTTCATGGTTCAAAAAGTTCAAAAAGCATTTCATGATCGTAAGACTGGAAAATTACAAGCAAAGGTATTTTAACCTTTTTCAAAATGGCGGTTGAATGGGTGGGAGAAGGCCGACAACAGCGCCATCTTGTAATTTACCCCACTTATGTACTTTTGCCAAAAACCGGAAGTCTCTATCTATAGCGGTTCTCCCGCTATAACGATCCTCGGGCGGACAACCGGCCGGCCGGACGGCCAGAATGGGTTAAAAAATCTGTAAAAATTCCACTAAAAAAACCGTCAAAATTGCTTCTACTAACCTCCTCGAAGGAAAGATCCTTGATCCAGTGGAAGGGTGCTGACTTTGAGTCTCGATACGTGGAACTGACGCCACCAATGTCCAATTTTGTGTGTGACTCGAGGAACTCCTCGACCTCCGGATCCATGGGCAGTCCGTAAAAGTCCAACAGTTCCTTGGTCATTTCATGTGGGCTAAGCGAGAGATCTTCGTAGCGCACGACACGGAACCGATCCGGGTGCTTCTTGAGCAGCAGCTGAGCCGCATAGAAGTCCGCCACCATGTCACGGCACATGGTGGGCGGATGATCACAGTCTGGTCGGCCAGGACACCACTCGCGGTGCTTCCGTGACTGCAGAGTTCCGCGCGGATCGCGAATAAGCAAGATGATTCGCACATTTAATCTGAAAAGGGGAGAAATGTTTGGAAGGTTTGAAAAAAGAAAAGAAAAGGAAAATTTTAGGATTTAGCTTTATAAATAGAGCTTTTTGAAGAAAGCTCAAAGCTTTTTAATATTCCTGTATAGAACTTTTTAAAAAATTATTGGGTTTTATAATTTTTTAATTTTTTTTTAAAAATCTATTTGATTGATTCGTGAGTTTAATTTTCTACAATTCCTAGGAAAAAAAAAAAACATTTTTTTTTAAATTTAATTTTCATCACCAGTTAATGTGCCTCTATTAACCACATGAATGAATACTTGTGTTTTGTTGTACATCGATCGTAAAATTAGGTCAATTTTAATTGCGTATGCAAGAATGCTTCTTTATTTGCGCACAACCCAGAATGGAAAATCTCCATATTTAAATAATGCGTAAATTATTGAATAATTAATAAGAATTATCTTTTGTTTTATCAAAAATAAATTGCTTTCTCTATCAAATAGCCGCTTTGTCTGATAAATTCCTGCGTTTTCTCTCATTCAACAATTAAGATGCTTGTTGCAGTTGAGAAAACAAGCTGTAAACATACGAAAAATGCCACAATTTTAATTTCTGGGAATGTAGTAACATTGAGAGTAATTAAGATAAAATAATATAGTGCAGAGATTTTTTCCAATAACATTTTTCACCTTAATTAGATTTTCTTGTAATGTCCCAGCGGGAATGGAAAGAAAACATTTTTTTTCTTAGATAGTGACACATAACTCAATATCTGGGCAGATTGATCGCATAATTTAGATTTGAAGAGTGGCTTATATTTCACGGATGCGATAACAAATGATAACAGTTCTCTTTAAGACTCTCTTGAAAATTTCCATTCGGTATATGGAAAATACTGGTGGCAGTAGCAGAAAAAACCTTTCGTGGGAAATTATGTGAAGATGTCAGTGTTCAATATCAAAAATAAACCCCCATTGATTTTCTTCGAGGTTGATTGATGACATAATTCCGGTAACTTTTTTTTTGCCAGCCATTGACGAAGACAATTGTGTCTTTTGTGCGACACGAAAATAGACAAATGAGACAATGGAAGATGCATTAAAATAATTGATTTTCTCACACATTATGCATCTTTCTTGCGTTGCAAGTTTGAAATTATTCATTAAAAATATATTATACCGAGTTATTGCTGGAAAATTGTAAAAAAATATTCACTATTCCCACTCATTGTGACGATGAGAGGTGTTTCCGTTCCGCCAGTGTTGAAAAATATCGTATTTTCACCCAGCAGATTTATATAACGTGTCGCCTTGGTGAAAACGTGGAAAAAGCTTAACTCTCTCAAGAATGATGAGCAAAACAATCATTTTCCAAAATAAACTCTCTGATTGTTGTTAGACAGATATTAAGTCACATTTTATTCATGCTTCTGTGTAGAAATCCCTCTCCATAAAAGTACACAGATGCTTGTAAATTTAATTAAAACACATGCTTAAATATTTAACTTGAGAACAACAAGCAAAAGCGCGAGTGAGAAAAATGACATACATATCTATATAGCGAGAGATAATTATTTCAATGTGATTCCTCTCATATAATCGATATATGAATGTTTTTGCAATAATTATCACTTAATCATAATTACCCTTCCTCTCCAATCAATTTTGATACCAATTGGCTCAATTGCCAAACCACTTCATTCAAATCACACGTGCAATCTAATTTGACTGGACTTCATATCAGTTCGAGTCCCCGCAATTTAATCAATCAGTTTGGACTGAATTATATTCACAGAGGGCTTTCTAGATGGTATTATGTTGGCATTTCCAAATATTTGTTATGTTTGGTCAGAAATAGTAAATGATTTGCCAGGGAAGTGAATTATAATAATTGAATCTATCTTGAATTTGATTTAAATTTCACAATGAAAAATGAAAATTTAGAGATAATGAAAGAAGCCCATAAAGCGGTTGATGTAACTGAATATACAATGATTAACAAAATTCCGTTTAACTTCCGCAAGTAAATTTAATTTGTACATTGACTCTGTAATTACTTTTATTCGTCTGAATTATAATTTAGTTGAATAGAAAATGAGTCGAAATTGCACGAATCAAAATTGTATAACAATTGGAATGATATAATTTTCACAAATTGCATTTAACACTTCACGCTATATAGCTGGAAATGCAAAAGAATCAAAACCGTAAAATTTACGAGCAAAATATCATAATAGAAACATGTGTTAAATATCCCATTATTTCCTCTATTCAACTATTTCAGAAAAGCGAAATTTTTCAAGGGGGAGATATTATGGTTAAAACGGTGTAGACGCGTTCTAGCACTTCCACACTCTCTATGAAAGCTTCCTATAATTTCTGACACATTGAGAATGTCAAGTTTTGAAAAATTGCTGAAGCTTTGCAAGTAATAACTTTTTTAAACTCTTCAAAATTTTCAAAATCACGTAGGTTTTTGCAGAAGTTTTACTGGATTTTCAGCTTTACCGAGTTAACAGACGAGAAAAATCGACGCAAAAATTGACGTAATAACTGGGCGAAAAGTGTCTCCCTCTCAACTGATTTACATTGGTTTACATTGGTTCTATTAATTTATCTTTTAAGCTCATTAGGTGCAAAATTTTTAAAACTAATAAACCTAATTCAAGAAGACGCTCTAGGTTAATTGCCGAAGCTTGCAATGTGACCCAAAAGCTGTTCAAAGTTTTTGAATAGGTTCGTAAAATTGAAAAAAAAAAATCTTGATATAAAATTCACTAAAGCTAAACGGAATTTTTAAGCCAATTCAAAATTAATTCAAAACTGTGAACTGTTGAAGCTCATAAATGGCTCAAAAGCTTCTCAAATTTTTGAATTTGTTTGGAAAATTGAATAAGTTTTTATTATAAATCTCATTAAAGCTCAAAAGAAACTTCCTGAAGCTCTCACGATCTTTTTTTGGAAGATTTTTATTTCAAAAATTAAATTTGATAAGAAATTCCTGCAAAAACTTGAAAGATTGTCATTAAAAATTCCAAAGCTAATCGACTGCACTTTAAATGTACACCACTTCTGTGTATAATATCTCCCCCTTGGCAAATTCTCATATACCGTAAACAGAAAGCATTGGAATTTTTTATTTTTTTTTTGCTTTTTATTGTGAAAAAAAAAACTGATGGTTTTAAATTAAAACTAGACAAGTGGAAAATCAGAAAATGTCCCGAGGAAATGCATTGTTTAATTTGAACGGTACGAAATCATTTTTCAGCATTTCGCTGCAATGAATGGAAACCACCTTAATTATGTATTCAGCGGTATAAGCGCAGAGATATCGATTTTTCAATTTAACTCCTTTTATACTGAGGAAACACGGGGATTCCACTTTGGTATTTTTTCGGTGGATTTGCCTGCAGATGAAAGCATTGTGGTCTGGTGCATTCTATATAGCAATAAATCGGGTGATATTTCCTTCCCGAAAAAGGAGTTTTTGAATAATAAATTTGAGCTTCAATGAGGTTTTTAGCACACAAAAGTTTAAAGCTTTTTGCCCAGTGAATTATTTAGAGAGTCATTTTCTCAAGAATTGTGAAGTTGAACCTTTCCTTTTATATATTTTTTTATTGATTTGGGCACAGATACAATTTTGTGGTGAATTTGTGGCCTTGATGGCATGAATAAAGTATATAAAATACGTGCAAACAATAAGCGAATATATTTACAGAGTCTTATCATTTCGCTAATATTAACTAGCAATGCAATTTGCATGAATGATTGTGAGTCTCCAGGTGAAATTTCTGTTTGATAAAACAATTAAAAATATGGGAAAATTCAAGGCTTAACACTTTAATTAATTGCCCCATAAATTTCTGGACAATCTCCCATGAAGAATAGAACTTCTCTCCGCTTAAGAGAATCTTCATATATCCATTGAATTTTGCTATTATCGGCAAATAAAGGTAAAAAAGAAAATTCACACGCAAATTGTTTTCATGTTTAAAGTAATGACTATCTAACTATGCCAGAAGAATCACGATTGAATAGGAAAGAACGGGTTCTTCATACTGCTGTGCCACATTTTAAAGCTACATTCTCTGCAATTTCTCATTTTTCTTGCTCAATTCTCTTCCTCCTCTTCAATTCTCTGCTCCACTCTGTGTAGATTATGGCAATTATTTGCAATAAAGTATGGATCAGTGCAAGAAATTGCACTTTCCATCATTTCAAAATGTAAAGAGTCAACAAAACTCCATGATTGCATCTAAAATTTATCACACTTTCGAAAGATATCACCAGTTGCAAAATGCCAAAAATAACTTATTAAGTGCGTTATCAATTTCACAAGGAATTGCACATTTCCTCACCAAAAGATAAAAGTTTCGCAGCCGTTGATGCATGAAATTTGCACAAAATGCTTCTGCTGAAATATTTTATAACATTTTATAATGTTTGCATTCGAATTTGCTTTGAAGAAAACATAAACAATAAATACCTCAAAGCTTTAACATCAGGCTGTTTGAAAATGCAAGATAATTTGCACGAAACATTTGCACAAGAAATTGCCCTGAAAATGCAATTGCAAAGTGGCGTTTTCTTTGAGGACAAGCGACAGAGAAATTGCTGCAATTTCTTCACTGATAGAGTTTATCAGACTCTAGATTAGAGATTAAATGGATCAGATTAGCCTTTGAACTAGAAATGAATTGAACTAAGGAAATCGGGATATCCTGCATATAAAGCGCGATTATTGTCTCTCAAAATTCTTTCATTAAATGAGAATCTTAAATCTAGAAAAAGCTTTCTCGAATATTTTCCACTCCGTTTCATAAATGTAAAAATAGAACGTGCGAGAGGGAGTAGTTTTAATGGGAAAATCTCACCTGGAGTCTTCGAGCAATTGGCCAGCAATGGCGAGACGCAGACGGACGACTTTCATGCTCTGCAGCGGAAATAGCCGACAGAGGGGCGTGAGGAAATCCGGCCGCCAGCAGAAGTTCGGATAGAGGAGACAGAGTCTCCACAGGCGTGTATTGTGCTTAAACAGATACGGATGCGTCTGTCCGTACTCGAGGTAGTCCAGCATCCTCGATCCGCTGTAGTCGCAGTGGAGGAGGTTCTTGAGATTGGCCACAGCCTGCGTCGCCAGTGGATCGTCACGGATCTGGATGATATCGAAGTTGAGCAATGGCTCGTAGTGGTAGTAGTTTCCGGGCATGGCGTTCAGAATGTCCCCCAGAAATGTTGATCCTGAGCGCCAGGTTGTGATCACGACGCTCCGAATCGGTGTTCCGCCCGTTTCGGGCGTGAGATCGGCCAGTTGACTCGCCGGCTGGCGGAATCTACCCGCCGGGTAGTCGAAGAGCATCATCTCCTCGAGAATGCGTTCCCGCTGGTTGGCGATCACGTCCTGGATGCGAATGCTGGCGTTCTGGGTGGTGGAGACGCCCCCACTGGCCAGGTGATCGCCGGCCATTGAGGGCGGCTCCCGCTGATGGTGGTAGAAGGGACGCGGCCGGTAGAAGTCCACTGAGTAGTTGTTGGTGCGATGGCTGGCAAACAAGAGCAGGAAGATGCAAATGCCACTGATGGTGACGAGACCGAGCAGATTCACTCGCCGTGACATTTTTCGCACACGTCCTCATTCACTGAAATCCAACTGGTAATTGTTGCAACGTCAGAAAATCGTATTTATTACCTACATTTTATTTGTAAATAATTTATGTGCTTGGATCAGGAATAAAATTTGCAATAGATAACAAAAATGCAAAAATAACATAAATAAATTTACAATAACTGAAATATTTCATACAGTTTAATTTTTAAAATTGTATCATATATGACACATAAATGTTTTGAGGTTAGATAAGTTTTTTTTATACATTTTTAACCCATTTTTCCATGTAGTTACTTATATAATCAGCAATTATACTCTTTATGTTTAATTAGCATTTCTTCCACATGATCTCACGGAAAACTAGAAAAAAATATAATGAAAAACCTCGGATAACCTCAAAAAAATTTATGTATAAAATATGATACAAATACTGATGAATGGTTAAGATTATAAAGATGTAATGGATGTAATACTTAATGCTTGTTGACGCTAGTAATTTTACAAAAGTAATTTTTGTGGGTCAAGAAATATTTTCTCTCAGTTAGTTCCAATAATGGCTTGTGTGGTCTCTTTTAACACCTAAATGGAACTAATGATAGTAATTTACAATAATCAACCATGCTGGTACAAAGGCAGATTGATTATTGTCACTAAAGAGCGCAAGAAAATGAAATTCTGATGAGACTCGTAGAACTGTTAAACTACCATCAATTTCAGATTTCATTTGATGAACATTACTGGCTTTGATTTGAGGTTTCTTTATGCTATTAAGTTTCAGAAACAAATCCTATTTATATTGATTTTCTAAAAAGTGAATTATGATTTTGAAAGTCATAAAATAACTATTTAATTTATAAGGATTCAACCTGTCATTTCAAATTTTAAATTATACATTTTAAATAGACTAACGAAGATTTCAGAATTTATTGATTTTTTTTCCAATATTGCATTCTATGAATATTAAAGAATCGGTTACCTAAATCCTGAATCTTTTTATATTTATTAAATATTGTTTAATGCAATTTGTATAAAAACAATATTTTTTAAAAACTCCATTCCTCTCTTGTGATTAAATTGAGCCATTCTGTGAAACAAAAGTCTCATGACTTTCCAGCCTCAGTTGGAATTATCACATTTCAAAAGATTATTCATTTTTACATTTTTTTTTTTAAATTCATCAAAAACAAAAAGATCAAACCCAGACACGCAACAACCGAGGCATTTTTCACGGCTTTTCACTGGAGAAAAGTACCGTCTTCCGTCCAGAATCATGCATCTTGTTTAATACAAAAAATTAAAAACTTGTAAATCCCTCGCTCTTGAAATTCTTTAGCAGAAAATTAACAAAGCCTTTCTTCACGCTCGTCAAACATATGAAAATGTAATCGAAAACATCCCGTTATATCTTCAAAACATTCCTCAACTCCGAAATCTCGTTTCGCGGTGGAAGATCGCGTTCTTGAGAAATTCTTGAAATTTGACCCGAGCGAGAGCCTCCCACCTTTTTTAAACAAGTTCATCTCTGCATTTTTGCACTGTATTGCGAGATCTTGTACCTTCCTCCGGGTGTCTTTGGGCGGTAAATAAAGCTGATGACACCAGTGAATGCAAGAGCAAAAAAATATTTATTTTTGAAGGGGGAAATGTCGAGTTAGCGTGAGACTTTGGCGTGAATCAAGGTAAAGACGAGTCGAATTCCGTCAAGTGCTTATAAGACTCACATTTCAGTCGTTCTGTATACGCCTATCCAATGACTTTCTGTGTAATTCCGAATACTTTGTAAAATAAAACTTTATTTTCAAAGGAAATACGTTAAATTTGTTAAATTGGGAGGGAAAATCACCTCAAAAGAATATTTATCTCTAGCAAATCATCTCACGTGGATACTCGAAAATCATTAACTTTTTGTCACTAATTTCTCACCTGTATCACCTCGCAGGCATTTGATGACTTCTATTAACTATTTAGTACATTTCAACACTTAATTAATGACTTTTTCATGATATTTAGGCTGTTTCGTCGTAATTCTATTCATTTAATACTTCTTTTCCGTGTTACTACTCCGCCCTTTTGGTGCCCCCTTTCTTGCCACATCCACCACAAATTCACCGTCACTTTTCACTGAGGCTCAGAGTCCCGTGAACACTATGAATCCGCGCGAGAATGTGTCCAAAAACACTTCACTACATCATCTTCCAGGTGAAAACGGGAGTCTATTTGCGGATGAAAACACAAAACACTTGTGAACAGGTTGACATTTTCCATGGAAGTGCTGTGGAAATGTGCCCCGAAGCGCTGTCGGACTGTCGGATTCCAATAGGGGCCACAGTAAGAAAGACTAGAGAATTCCAAAGGATGTCTGTTGGACATGGCGCTAAAATGAGAGACATTTCCAATCACATTCGTATGTTTAAAGAGTCATGTGAAGTGTTTTAGGAATAGTAAGCTGAAAAACAATTGCACTGAAGTATATGGTTAAGGGAAACAATACTAGAAACAATTCAAATCCATGTTTTATTTAAAAAGAATACTTTCACAGGTACTTTCATCCTATTATTTGAACTCTTAACTCTTGTATATTATTAACTTATGGTCATAATAAGTCATTCTTACTAATTTTTCAGTGAAATTGAAACACAATTTTAGAAATTTAATTTATTATTGAATATTTTTATTCAAAACTTCATCAGACAATTCTAATGCCGTTCCGTTGAAGTTTCCCATTAGTATACGATTTGACGATAATATTTTTATTGGGGCAATCTTCGTTTCAGCGCCAACAGTTATAAGTATAAGTCCATAATACTGTGTTATGAGGCTGTGCTACGCGCGAAAATGTACACAAGTACAGCTACTCAGCACAGATAGCGCTACTTGGTATGAAACTTTGGTTGGTAGATGGCACTATTATCAGGACGAATGTTTTATTAATTTTTGCACCAGCAAGCAAAAACAAACCATAATTGCTATCTTCAGTTTAATGAGTTCAAAGACTAATCTTAAAGTTTAATTACTTAAATTGTTTATCTTGTTTTTCGTATAATTCACAAAAATGCCTAAGGAAATTTAAAACAGAAAAATGGCAATTTAATTTTCTTGTTCTGTTGGTTTGCCTGCCCACGAACAATTCTATGAAAACTCTTCGATACACCAAAATCGTTGATAAACAATTCAAATTTAGTCAAACCAGCGGATGTTTGTTTTCAATTTTTGTATAAATAGCAATCCATGTTGCATGAGAGATTACTAATTCAGCAGAAAAGTCACCCACTGCTTTTTTCTTAGAAAAAGATTGGCATATCTCCCATACACAATGGAAAACTCCATCAATTTGGAGCATGATAAATTATCTCGTGTTATTGATCGAGAGAAATCTTTGGATGGGTTTATTCATCTGTGGCGCCAATTAGCCTCTCTAAGGTATTAGTCAATAATTGGAGGATGAGATCTGATACAATTTGCATTCTCACTTTCTCTCGTGGTGCACACGAGTTTAATTGAGTCGGACAATGGGATGTCGAGGAGATACAATGCACTTGTAATTACTTCCCCAAAAACACTGTGGAAATTGCTAGTGGCTTTGTTCCACCTCTGCAAAAGCAGCCACTTTCGCTTTCCACCAGCTCGTGTGCACTCGAAGGAATTTGCACACAATACACGTGGTTGGTTGGTTCAGGTAGGTACCGCCGGAATTGCTACCTCGCTCTTTCCACACTTTTCTCCCACTCGCGAGCTCGTTACTCGCATGGGGGCTAGCTCTGTGGTTTTGGTAGAGAATTTATGAAAATTTACATGAGAAATTTCAGTTGGTTTTCCAAAATCCGAGTCATTTTAAAATTATAATTTTAGCGGAAACTCTAAAATCAATATTTAAAACGGTGAATATTTTGTTGTTTCTCGAAACTCAAAATCTCAAAATTTGAGACTTTAAAGACAAAGACTTGACTAATACAAATTTGCTATATATAAACTGCAAATTATTTTCGGTGGCTCTTGGAGCATTCCAATACTCTCTATAGAGACTTACCTTTACCTCGCTCTTTTCCACTCAATCAACGTGATCTTCGACGGCGGGAGTGAGTCGTGGGGAAACACTGGGGACAATGAATCAGCTGAGAAATAAGGTGAACAAATGCGATCTCCTGATGAGTGAACCTCTCTTCTTGCTCAACAGCCATTCATCAATTCCGTTCCCATGCACCTCATTGTCCCTTGCTATGTGTGAATTAATGGCGGGAAAATTGTCGATATTAAATCGTCATAAAATGATCACGCTTTAATTAGCATTATCATTGTGTCACTGCTCCCTGGGGGTCTCTCTCGAAATTGCGAGGGAAATTATTGCCAAACTGCTGGTCATTCTATGTCAATTTTCTGCATGAATCACCTACTTTCCTACTACCATGTTTTGTCCTTGTTTGGGGGGTGGCGCTCCGAGATGAATGGCCATACGAAGTGAGGGCTAATAAGGTGTTTGTGATCACTCAGGAGGGAGCTTCCTCATGGCTTTCGGCGTGAGGAATTCACAACAAACCATATTTATGTCTCCTCTTCCCACTCTCATTCCTCTCGGTCTCCCTTTTATGCCGTGTTTGTATGAATGAGTGAGTAGAGGCTTCCGTGGAGTGGGAGCTCGATCATCGTGCTTGTGGTTAAGCGTGCAATGCTTGACTCTCGTTTGCCTCACACATTGCTTTTAGTTTTATTGAAGACTCTCGACAGTTCAGACGTACCCGCATTCAACCAGTGAGTTTTCAGTCTTTTTTCTCGCGCTTCTTCGCTCAGACTTCATCCGCAAAGTGTTCTTTGCTATATAGTGCAAAAGAAAGACTGAGGATAATCCAGTGACTCAATTAACTGCCAATAACCATTTTCATGAGAGAGACTTCCTAAATAGTTAAAAGATCAAGAAACGTGAAAGAATACTCAAAAAAAAAATATGATTTGTGTGTGATTCAATTAAGTGAGGAGATCCATCCAAGCCTAAGAGAAATTTTCATTAGCATCGCTTCTGAGGAATAATTGTATCTCCGACACAGGGTGAGTTTCACTCCATTTCTTTCCTCATCATTGAGGCATTTCTCGAGATTAATGTGCCCACTCTTCTGGAGGCAAGAGAGATGGGACAAAAAAGATCCCCAAAGGCCGGCAAGCGTTATAAGATGAAAAAGATCATGCGGAGAGTGAAAGATCACATAAGAATCATTTCAACTGAGGAATTTGTAACAATTTAGATGATAATGAACTCCCAAGTTCGTCGACAATTTATATATAGTCGAGTTTTTTTTAATAGGAAATCATTGAGAAAAATTGTTGGGTGACCAAGAGGTTTTTCCACTGAAATTTTCGACTGCACTTTCATTGAGGATCTTGTGGTTCTTTTTCCAAGTAACTTACATCATCGATAGTCGTCATCCATACTTTATTAATTCAATTGTTAATTATTTACCCACCAATACTTGCATAATTATACTTGTTTTGCTCTTCTTGATGGTGTTTTTTTCATCATTTGTGGCAAACTCCCGTCACCCACGTAATTCCGCAGTATTCACATTGTCTATTTACCTGTTCTTCGCGCGTTGTGAGGTAAATTGACGCGTTTTTGCTCTTCGATATCAATCTTGCATTTATAATTACTGAGAAAGGCTTAAACAAATTTATTTTTAAACTATTGGGGAATTTTTGTGGGAATGTCGAAATACCATTTTTTGTCAAAAACAAGTTTTCATATATAATTCAGTAGCAATATTTCCCCCATAATCATTCGCAGCAAACTGCAAAATCCAATTCCCCGCATATTTCTCCACTTTGAAAATTAAGCCACAATTAACAGAAGATATTTTTTTCTCAGAATTGTGCAAATACGAGATATAGTTTTGCGATGGAAATTAAAATGGCTTATGGGAATTGGAAATGAGGAAGTAATTTTTCAAATTCATTGCATATAGTGAAAAAATTCAGCAGATGCAAGAGATTGCGCCAGAGAGACCCATTGATTTAATTGCATATTTGCTAAGTGAAATGTTACCGTGTAATAATTGCCGTTTAGAGAGAGATAGGTGCAGAGTGTTTTCTTTGCGTAGTTAATGAGTTTGGAAGTGGAGAAAAATTCAAAATGCATTTAGTGCAATTTAGTGCTAATTTACTATGTGTTTCTTCAAACACTTTTTGTGACCTCCATCGCTGGCCAAATGGAGAAAATTGTGACGACTCTGTGAGAGCATTTTCTCATAATGTTTCTATGCCCATCATATGAGGAATCCGGGTTGTTTTTTCTGAGATCCAACATGAGTTTTTTATCCCAATACAAGAAGCTCCGCTCTAATGGTAAAAAGTGATCCCAAATGTGCAGATGTTTCCCACAGTGTAAGGCAGGAAGAATCTTTGAAAAGAGAGGGAATTTTTGCTTAAATATTTACTCTTAATAGTTTTTCCCTATTGCTTGAAAATCGATTCCGTCCTATATAGACGATTTTTTAATATCAAAGAAGCAGTGTCTACTGGTAAAGTGTGTGTATTTAGATAACCTCAGTGCGACAGACGAAAATAAATAGCGATAATCGAAGGAGAGCGAGAAAAAGTGAAACTTCTATCATATATCAAATAACAGAAAAATTCTTATATATGTTATTTTCCAAGTTTGTCTGAACAAACATTGAATGTTGAAATATTATCATCATAAATTTGTAATACCTATACATAATGTGTAATAAAATACTGTGGCGGCGATATAGGAAAAAATGTCGATAAATTGATAATTGTGATTTTTTGCCGAGAAGGCAAAAAATGCTTAATAAACACAAATTTTATTATTCAAACAAAATCTCTGACAAAAATGCTTATATTTCATCAGAGCAAAGTCCTAATTTCTTCGTATCTCTTTACCAGCTCAAGATCGTGTCTTTTTTGCATGATAAAAATTCCATTCAGTTGTTTGTAAATAAATAAATTAATTCAAATTCTCTGCCTCAGTTTTCATCTCACGATATTAAGTCAAATTTTGGGTGTTTCATCAAGACTTTCTTGAGCAAAGTCTATTCAAAGTTTGTTTTTTGTTGTTTTCCTCCAAGGGGGGGGGGTGGAAATTATGGCCAGAAGTGGTGTACCAACAGTTAAATGGAAGTACGTCAATCTGTGTGTTTGGAAACTTAAATTTTATGAATATAAGGAATTTTTTAAAACTTTAAGTAAATTTTTAAAGCTGCAAAGCTTATTATTATAGGATTTTTAAAGAATTTTGAAAAAAAACTAGAGCATTGATTCTGAGAGAATTTTTGTAGTATATTCGTTAATATTTTTTGTTAAATTTTTTAAGAGCTTTCATAGACTCAACATCATCTTGAACATCTCCCCCTTGTGTTTCTCTCAAGCACCAACGAAAGCTCGTCAAGAATTAATAAATTCTTCATTCGAAATCATTTTCTCGCATTCATTATTCATGGGGGAAGTTGGGGAGAATATTTGCAATTTTATTGTTATTTAATGTGTCTGTTGCATTCTTATTCGCAGACACTCAATGTCTCTTCTTTTCTTGAGGCCATTTATTACGTTAAAAAAGAGCTTTGTGGCAAAATGCTGCCGAAAGCTTCAATTGCGTCATCCTCTCCTAAATTGCAATTTATTTTTTCATTGTGTTGAAAATTCACGACACTTTGGAGTGATCTTGAGACTACTCGTTGAAGAATATTATTCTCAAGAACAGCATTTTTTTTCCATTTTGTGGGTTTTTTCTTCACCCAGAAATCTGTTCATTGCAGAAGCTTTCAGCGCAAAAGTGCATATTTTTTGTTGCACCACAATTCTCAAACTCTACCTATTCAGTGTAATTGCTTTTCGTGCAGAAGTGTACTCTCCTTTATTGAATGATACTTGAAATAAAACCTTTTATTGCTTTTTATATTCATTTTGAATTTTTGCATTTTGTGCGGGGAAAAAACATTCAACACGATGTTTAATTGGTGAACACTTGTGAATTATGTCAAAGTGAATTCTTCATCCAATTCGTTATTCGCAACACTAATTAAGATATTTCTCTTTTGTCCGTCCTCATCAGAGGGTTTTGCGCGAAGAAGCGCACAATAGATGATGTAAAAAATCCACTGATATCTTTTTTATTAGCAAAAGAGACATGTTGAAGTAACAGACAAAAAATTAATTGCCATGATCCAAGAGGACACATTTTCCTCTGAGATGAAATGAAAAAAAAGAATAGATGATGGGGAATAGCTTGGATAGAGATGAACCATTAAAATGCTGTAAGTGGAATAACCTCCACCTTATGTTCAACATGTGCGACAAAAGTCTCTCTAAATGGCAATTTTCTACGGACAATTAACGTTTAAATAAGCTCCCTCATATCCCAAAGATTTACTGACTGACAAGTCTCTAAAATTTAAACTACAGTTTCAATTGACTCATGTTTGTCGTCCGGAAATAACAACCGTGTAGTTTGCTTTACAGTCAATTTCTTCAATATTATTTGAGAGTAAATTTATTTATCTCGAAGTGATTCTTCCCACGATAATACCAAAACGTGCGTGTTTGCTATAAGATTACTCTCAGTTTCTCAGGGCGCCAATCCTCATGAGGGATGATTGCACTTTATAAATTCTTTAGCAAACAATTAACAGAAGTTTGTCATGGGAATTTGTGGCTTTCGCCCACATTACACAAGTTTCTGTTTAGTTGGAACTTGTGGATGTAGGTATTTAACTTCTGTTTCTCGCTATTACATAAATCGGGAATAAGACTAAATGAATTCTGTAAAGTCTTAATAGTATTTGGAGCATAAAATTTCAATAGTTCAACTATATTTAACCTGTGACTAAGTAATTTTAATGAAATAGGTAGGTAGGGGAACGCGGGGTGATTCGGACAAAAATTAAAAAAAATTGAAGAGCCTGAGGGACTACCCATGTTTCTGCTTTATAAAACAGTTTATTATACAGTTTTTGGTAAGAAGTTTTCAAAAAGAAGACAAACTGTCTGTAGCTGCCCCACCATGGGGCACTTTCAGACAAATGTGGGGCACTTCCAGATAAGTATTTTTTGATTTTATATGTAGCCTTACAACTTATCTAAAAGATATAGACAAGAAATAAACTATTTAGTCAGATCAAAATTCTGGCTTGAATACGCAGTATCTAGAACTTTAACTGTCTGAAACGCTCTACCCCCCCCCCCCCTCCCTACCTTAAAACTTTCAGACAATTAAAGTTTAGACAGACGTACATTGCATGTACAGATATGAATAAACTTTACTTGGTTAGTTTCCTTTAAATGTTTTGGTCAAATTTTATGATGCCATTAGAATATTGCAGGAGTATTTAAATCATCCCCAAAGCTTTGGGGGTAAGTTTATTGGTCAGGAGAAAGATGTCGGATATTAAATTATGCTAAGTCTGGGTGTTTGTGCAATAAATTTGTGGGTATCTGGGTGTGAATGTTGTCGGATCTCCTAGAGGATTTCTCGGAAATAAAGGGAGCCGTCATTGTGGCTTTTCACGCTTTTCACCCTTCACCAGAGGAAAACCGCGAAGGGCTAAACCACTCCCATATCGTTCCGTTGTTTTCATGCATTCATGCCTTGCGAGCTTTGGTATTTCGGTTGACTGAGTCAATGTCCCGCGAGCGACGAAAAGCTGGGAGGGTCTCCGTCTCCTCGACTCCGGTCAATTAAGCCTAATTAAAAAAGAACATCGACCGGAAAATGCAGAGACTCTTGCGCAAGATTTTGAGGGGGCTTGGAAGTGCATATGGAGGTGGGCTCTTTTGACACGTGTCGCGTGTAGGACGAGGGAGAGACCTTGTTTGGCAATTTTTTATCATAGGAGAAAAAAAAGAGAAAATATACTTGTCTATAACCATAAATTACCGCTGCGGCTCCCTTTCTCCTGCGGGAAGGCATGGCGCAGAAAAATAGTCATTCTTGTCACAGTTGTTTGAATTTTCTCAATGAGCCCACACACATGATCGAATGCGCCATATGGTGGCTCTAGCCACCTTTCCTAATATCAAATCCCATTCACTGTTTTGATGGATTCACCCACACTCGCTGCGCGGACCCCAATTTCATTCATTTTTCTGACCACACATCATCATCCCACACAGCCACAAGAAACACTTTTCTTACACCTTCAGGCGTAACCCTAAATTATAGCACGGTATTTAAATGCTGTTCAATCTTGTGCCATTCACACCGTTCGATAGGTGACAAGTTGAGAGCTGAAGAAACTGGATCTACGGCATTTTTTCCCTCTTCGAGTCTCTCTCTCTCACATAAACCTTCAAATATTGTGAAATATATCACCATTGAATTGATCCATGTAATTATCACAGATTCCTCCGCAATGATTCTGAGAATCCAGAGAATTTGATCATCTCCGGGGGGAGAAGAAGATGAGAATCTCTCCAGAGATATGAGAAAGTCTCTCTTGGAGCATTGGTAATTCTATTATAGGGATAACCAAATAACTCTGATTGATGAAACTTTTTGTACTTCTAACAACAGTCCAGTCAAAGGAAGGAATTTCTCCCCAGACAACCTGATATCTACTCTATTGGGATTCCTGTCTGACGCTGTAAATTGAGATAACAATTAAATTCCTACCATTTGTCTGCCTTGTTATAGGGTTTTCTAATGCTTTTACATGCTATATACATTTTAATTCAATTAGTTATCATAAATTTATCGATTCGGTTTTCACGGACAGAAGAGAAATATCTTCAAAGCCATGAATTTTCACTCAATGGAAGATTTATGGTGGTACAAAAGTATATGGGAACCTTTACAGGAGGCATTAAGGGACCTTTTAAGGATAAGATATGCCACTTTATTTCTAACTGTTTTCCATACTATCCAATTAACACCTTGATATGCTAGAGGTATTCAAATATTTGGATCAAGGAGCTTTATGATCAGAAATGGTGTACAATTAAATGGAAGTGGAATAGAAGTAGAGAGCTTTCATACAAGAAATCTCTCGTTTCATACATAGCTGGATAGAATTCCGATCATATTATTCCCGCCTCAATTTAGATCCAATCACCCTGTGAAATGATTTGTTTCACCCGTTTCACCTAAAATTTAATTGCCAAATCACTTAATTTCTATATCCAATCAGTTTCCCAAACCTAAATTGACTTTCTCATGTATCGAAGGAATTCCTATCGCCCTTTTAATTGATTCTCCAATTTGGAAAATTAAATTATAGATGAGGTTAATCATCAATCTATATTCTGAGAATATCTCTCACCGTGTCTTTGACTTCACCTCATGTCTTTCTCATTAGCACCTGCTCATCAGATGGGCGCTAAAGGAATGTTTTGGGCGGTTTGGGTAACTCCTCGGTAGTTGTAATCCGCCTGAGAAAGCCGACCGGCTTATTAAAACATTCGATGTGATGGAAAGTCGCCCTCGCAAAGAAGTTCAAGCGCGCACACTTTCCTCAAGATACTTTTTTCCTTTTTTATTGAGATGCTTCCTGCCGGTGAAATAATTATGACAAATTGATTGATCAATTGACGCTCGTGCAAATTAAATTCCAATTCATATAATTATTCAATTATCATAGATCTCTTGCAAAGTCTACGTGAAAGTTTTCTCTACTTTATGGACTCCGGGAGATTTTTTTGTCGCTTGACCATCGGTGTCTTTTGTTGTGTTACTTGGGAGGACAGAGTGAAAAGAGGAAAAGGCCATAGTCATTGAGGTAATGAGATCAGCAAAATTGTACAAATTATTCTTTCTATAATGCTCACGAATGATTCCAAAAAGCCTGAGAAAAAGATGCAAAGCGTGAGAAATTTAATATTATTTATTCTCTCTCCATATAGTTATAAGTAATGTAGCACAGAGACAATTCGCATTGTTATGCTGTTCTTGCTCTAGTCTTTTGCGAGGGTGTCTTACTTGGAGTTTCATATAAAATACCATTAATTTTATGTTTATTGTTCAAACACCAAATGTAGTACAAAGTTACAGGAGAAGAAACTATAGCATTCGTAGTGTCACTGGTTGATGGAAAGAGTAACTTTTCTTACACTCTCTGTATGCAATTATATGGTGTTTATCTATAAAATTACACGCAATGTTGCAAAAGACAATTCCCGCATGAAAAACACTTACAGCATCTCGTGCAGCATTTGTTATGTGGAATTTAGAGATACTGAGAATTGTTTTTGTGCAATGCTATATACATTTTGAGAAGTATTTCTCTCATAATACAGCACTTTACTCCTAATCCTATTTTGCGCGAGGATTTTCCCATCTTCTCTCCCGCAAAAGACATTTTCTCATGTTCTAGATAGATGCTTCTGTCAACAGTTAGAGCATAGTTATTTTATGTTGTGTTATTGGTGTCATTTAAGCACATCATGTCTCATTTAAAATAAAAGGAATTTGATAGCATGTATTTTACAGCGAAATTGTGATGAAACAGAGCTGCAAAATAGCATCACAAAATGCACTCTCTATATACCTACTTATTGACAAATAAATTGGTTTATATATAATTTTATTAGACCTTGTTGATTTTGTGGTGATTTGTTTATTTAATCATTAAATAAAAGTCCAATTGCAAACATTGCAAAGTTGCGTTTGATGATCAGTTGTGGTTGATAATTGCTTTGATTTCATTTCTCTCGCAACATAAAGCATGACATTGAATTAAACGGACTGTGTTAAATAGACAAACAACATTAATATTGCAAATTTAATATAGGAGAGAGTGGGGTAGATTCGGACAGACACTTAACATTCGTAAAAAGAGTTAGTAATCATTATGTAAATAGTAATTTAGTCCCACCAGCATAAAAATTAAAATTAGAATCCTGGAAGAAAATAGTTCTGTCGGCAACTGCCCAGCGGTGGGGCAAATCCGGACAAATTACCGCTTTAAATAAATTATTATCTGCTGGAAGAATTAAATCTTTTCATGACATAAACCATTTTTATCCACATCTACCCCACTCTCCCCTATGCATAATTCACTAAATTGACATGCAAATTTCATTAATTTAATCATAATGTGTCAAACATTGAATTTTAATTGATTGAGGTACCCCAAGAAGCACTCAAGAATTTATTGATTTCTTCTATTTCTAACATCACTTCCTCTTCCTCCGTCTTTGGTATTTTTTTTTCTCATCAGAGAAAAAGGAGAAAAAAGACAAAACGTTTGTCATGAAATTCAGCAAAAATCTGTGATTCTTTCGTGCGGGGATGGAAAAAAAAGTGATTATTGGATGGAAGAGGGAGGAAGGTCTCAATTACACATTCTTGTGGTCACACTGAATCCATCCGTTGTTGATGGGAGAAAAACATGCTCGGAGAAGAAGAAGGATTCAATTTCTCATTCTCACGCTTTATTACACGCTCCACTGAACACCCAAGTTACACTGGAAATGTCGATTGAAAATTGACCTCTGTGGAATGCCAAAGACGCATATTGGTCATTGCTATAAGTGTCTCGAAAAGTGAAAGACTTCCTCCATCCTCCCTCTGGACAGAAGCGAAGAACATTCTCTGAATACTAAATGCTCGGGGATGCAGCATGACAAGCTGTAAGGTTTAAATTGGCTGAAAACATTTGCATTCCCGCGCGTTACTTCCGTTTGTCACCTGAATCTTCGTATTCAAAGGTGTCTCTGGACTCTGGACATTGTAGAACAGAAAAGATAGAAAAAAGTGTCTTCACGGTTACATTATCGATTCTTCCAGGGAACTTGTTATTCAAGAGATGAGACTCACTTGTCTTCCACACCTTTGAATCCATTTGACTCCCTGAAAAGGGTGATAATTTTGAGGAACTTTAGGTATCTCCCATTCGTGTCAATCACACGTGTATGTTTTCTTCCACCCTCAAAATTGGGAGCCCATGATAAGGGAGAGTGGGGCAATGTGGATAAAAATTCTAGATTATTTGTTTGGGAATGTTTTGCAGATATAGAAACTGTAAGAATTATGCCCGGAAAGCATAATTGTTTTTCTATGAGATAAGAATTTATTCACGGCAATAAATTGTCCGCATTGCCCCTCTAAGGGGCAGTTATGAACACTTCCAAAACTTGAACAAAATTATTTTACAAATTTATTTGCGAACAAGCTTTTGTGCGAAAGTTAATACCTGTCAATACTGCCCCAGTCTCCCCTATACTATAAAAAGGATGTGCCGTGTGTTTGCTGGATGAGGAGTGTTAAATTAAATGGGTCCCGCCAGAGAGGGATGAAATTGGAAGTGATATACAGACAGGGAAGTTTTCAACGGTAAGACAAAGGCAAAAGAAAATCAACTGACAAATTTCTTGTGCGTCTGTAGCCTATTGATAATAACAAGTGGGTGGGAGATGTTGACACATGAGAGGCGAGGCGCTAAGAATCGAGTTGAAATTGTCGCGTGTGACAGATGGCAGATAAAACTTATGTCTCGTCGTAAATTTCTCAATGGGTTTTATTAGATGTAAAATTCTGCATTTGGCATTGAACGTAAAAGTAATATATACATATATAGATGGGGTATCTAAAATTGTTTGCTGACATCAGCGAGGCCATCAAGATCTTAAGATTTAAGAATAATGTCTGCAATTTCTTGCATTAGTTGAGCATAAAATTTTGCTACATTTGCATGAAATTTAAGAAATATTGAGAACACAGACATTAAGTGATCCAAAATTTAATATTAAGATTATGTAGCTAATTATAGCTGTAAAGAGAACTTCTTTGCTGATTTCTCTCCTTAGATAATCCCAGCTTATTTCCCTAATTTATGTGCCTTTTAATTCCCTATTACATTTTAATTGCAACATTTCATTACATCAATTATGATTGCAAATAAAACTTTTACGACAACATCCATATGCGATGTTGTGCAGAAGTCATCTAGATGGGCGATTGCACCAACTCTGTTGTGGATATGGGTGAAAGCAGGGCGTGTTGAAAGTGTTTCTGTTGTACCTGAGGGGTAAAATCATCAGCCGTAACGAAATAATGTGATATCGCTATTTGGTGACTGGAAAATATTCCCTTCCAGGAAGCAATCTCTCATCAATATCGATTGTGTTTGTCACACCATGCCGGGAATTCAATCGCGGAAATGGTATAGGGGAGAGTGGGGTAGTCATACAGAAATTTGAAATTTCTCTTCAGAAAAACAGTTACAAATAAAAGGAACTCAATAAGTTTATAGGGTTACCGTTATGCTTTTTCCAGAATATAAGATTTGCCATGAGATGGTAAATTGTATAACAGTGCCCCACGTTGGGGCTGTTCAAATAGAGCTATTTTCCAGATCAATTATCGAAAAAGTTCTATAGTTTTAAGCGAATGAATTATATTAAAATTGTTTAATGTTTGACTGCCCCGCTCTCCCTTACATGTAGTGAATTGAATGCTGTGCCTACCTGCATCGATGGAGAGAGAGAGAGGCACCGAATTGGCCTAGAAGATGCGTGGTGTGCGTGGGATTGGGTTGAGGGGCCATGGCGGTGTCAATTGAGAAGACATATCCGGCGCTTTGTTGTGAATTGCGTGATCACACACGATTACAATGGAACTCTATGGAATTAACACTATAGTTTCCGCAATCATGTACACTTGGGAGACTCTGAAATGTTGTCACTATATCGGATCTCCCAAAGCAGTTGATTCAATGTGTCTCAGGCTATAATATCCCACCAGCGAAGAAAGATGAGAACAACTGCTCCATTTATCCAATTCCCATTATCATTCATGTTGAATTATCTTCTAAGCACTCAACTTCTGCTGCTTTTTTGTACACCAGACCCACATTCTCTCACTGCGATGGTAGTCAGAAAACCACTTTTGTAATTTCACTCCCATTTTGACCAAAGACGTTTAAGAGGGAATATTGTAGGGAATAACTTTCCAGCAAACGAATCTCTTAACTTCTCAATTTACCCTTCCACTTGTGGTCTCGGGGAATTGTCTAGAATTAGAATTGAACATGAGAAATCCATGGAAATTTAGCCTTACGATAGCGACTATTAACATAATCTGTTTGATAACATTTAGATATTATCCCATAAATGAAATTTTTAGTGATAGAAATTCCTTACGTCTTCGCGTGGCTCTACAGTTGGACCCAATGTAACCGTCTAATTGGATGTAACATAAAAGTCAAGGGGAAGATATTATGGTCAAAATGGTGTACACACTTTCAATAAGCAGTAAGAAAGTTCTCCATTAAAAGCTCTAAAGCTTCTAAAGCTCTCAAAATGAATTTGAAGCTATACAAAATTTTCAAATTCTTTTAAAAATTGCTTTAACTGTAATGTACACTATTTCAAACCATAATATCTCCCTTGATGAAAGTGTTAATCTTTCATTAGGAGCTCCACAAAAATTAGTGTTTTCTTTCACTGTAAAATCTATTAGGAATACCTTCAAAATTGATGAAGATTTGCATACAAAAGAAAGTCTTAGATAATTCGAGACATTTAAATTCATTATGAAATGAATTTATTCTTAAGTCTGCTTTTATGTC
Source organism: Phlebotomus perniciosus (assembly GCA_918844115.2). Classification (NCBI taxonomy): domain Eukaryota; kingdom Metazoa; phylum Arthropoda; class Insecta; order Diptera; family Psychodidae; genus Phlebotomus; species Phlebotomus perniciosus. The sequence continues at coordinate 41,883 of CAKKOB020000095.1, read as the reverse complement.
ATCCACATGACAAGTCTTGAGGAACAATATAATGTGCATAAAAGTGCAATTTTAGATAAGAAAAATCTATTTATAAATTCCATCGCCACCGTTTCCTTCCCACTCCTACCTCTCACAACTGAGTCTCAGCATAAAATAAACTTTGTGTGTTGTTTAGTAAAATCTCATGTGACTGAAAGCAAGTCGGTGTAAATTTGTGATGTAGTCCAACATTACTGTATCTTGTAACTCGTGTCATGATGGAATTTACGTATTTACCTCGAAAATATTGATTCCTCCGCACTAGAAATTGAACACAATCGAACATGAAGCACTGGATGATGTTGGGATGGTTGGGATCAAGTGGAAATGGACTTATTGCCATTCCATCTCAATTCCTCTTCACTTATATTGTGTGATTTATAACGAATGAATTATTCCGGATGCAGTTGAGTGTCCCGACAATATATTCACAAAATCCCATTTCTCAGGCTGTTTGCCCGGAGGATTGTGTGGAGGTGTTAAATCCGAGGGTATCTCTTGACATTCTTATACATTGTGGAGTCCTTGTATGGAATGCCTCTTTCCAAATACCTGCCAGGCAGGTGAGAGAGGCGACAAGAATATTCTCTCAATAGTGACCTTTTTTGTGTTCCGTCTGTATCGGATATTGATATCCCAAATCACTTTGTCCTCCTCTTTCGTGACAAATCGCGTTCTTCTCCATCTCATTGTCCAATAGGACTTTTGTCTCTTACAGACCCTTCCATAAGTGAATGGCCACTCTTTTGAAGAGGTCAGGAAGTTCATTGGATTCTATTGTTAAGGAGGAACTTCTCCTAAAAATAAATTTGCCCTCATTTCACTCAATAGTCTCGTAGGGAATTTTTTTTGAGACAAATTCGAAGTTGATTGTTAACTGATTTATTGATATTTGAGTAGAAAGAAAGATTATTATTAGTAATATATTTTCTTTTTGACTTGTGTTTCTTCCTTTGGAATTGGTACTGTAGACATTTAGGAGGCGCAAAAATAAAACTGTATTTGGTGAAATTGGACCACGCTTGGATGAAAACGTGAAAGAGGGTCTCCTCCTCAGGACAGTATGCGGGTGAAGAAGGGCTAAACAGTATTGTCTGAGCTGTTTGACGAATGGATACAAGCTCGGGTACAATATGAGGTTGTCGTCATGGTCTTTCTTGATCAACCAAGCATATCTCCGTGATTCTCTATTCCACATTAAAGTGATTTTCTCATTTTATCCACAAAGTCTTCTCTCACTCCCGCATTGTCTCTGTAATTGTGCCTATGTCTTTTTCACTGTCTAACATGAGCAAGCACGCGGGGAAATCTCAGCCAGAGACTCTCCTGACCATGTACGCGTAGATCTAATATGCAAAAATGCTGTGAGCTCAATTGAAACAACACATTGATGTTTTTATTTTGTACTTATAAATCCGTTTTTACTTTTTGCCTCGCCAATAATGGCAAAAAACATCTCGTCACACTTGAATAAAATTCCCTTGACGTCCAATGAATACATTTGTGTTTGCAGAAGATATATTCATAAAAAGAGTGAGATTTCGCAAAATCCTATTGTGATGTTCTATTATAACTTTTCCCTTCGTCCGAAAAAAAAAGTTTTTCCATCCAAACCATCCAAACGCAAATAGAATTCCGGAATAGACGGGTTCCCCTTATACAATAAGACTTGGGACAGAAATAGAAAGGATTTCCATTGAATTAATGGTGGATATTATAAAAAAAAAATGAAACCAATTCTGCTTATAGGCATCAATTTGATGAGTTGGTGGTTTTCATTCCATCTTTCAACACACTCGGTAAAAAAAGACTTCTGAGGGGAAATTATTCAGCATTTAATAGAGGAAGTGAGTTCCACTTTTTATCAATTTCTGTATTTTATTTCGTGATTATATAATTTTGTCAAATGAGATTGGATAGCTTGGCCGTTGAAGAAATTATCATTGGAATGTCTCATCCACATCTCTGTGATATATATTACAAAAAAGAATGCAAATCAGAGAGATTTCAGATTAGCTTTCATGGTTACCGCATTCTCCCAATTTGTCAAAAACACTCATAATTTTTCCTGAAGCTATGTGTTTTTATCGCATTTTTATAAATGTGGACATAACAATTTCAATCACATTCACCACTGCTGGGAGCAAAAACAGTACATATCTATAAATCATATGAAATTCAGTAACATATTTGATTACCCTGAACTATATTTAATTACCCTTTTCTCGTGATATTTTTGCTTCCAATTTAGTTATTTAACATTGAAAATAATTTTGAGCGCATTTTTACGCTAAATTTAAACTTTGTTATGTTACAATTTCCATTCAGACTTATGCAAAGTCAATTTATTTTGATTTTGCACAAATTAAAATTCATCCAAACGAGATAAAATATTACATTAAATGCGGGAATTTTTTTTGTATATCAGAGGCAATTAATTTTTTTTTTGACAAAAGTCTGGTGAACTCTTTCTTTCACTCTACGTTTAACACAACAACACACGAGAATTTCTTCCCATCGGTGAAAAGAGCGACATTTTCCGTTTTCTGCGGTATAAAATTTATCTACTCTCCTTCCTTCTTTCTCTTTTATTTTAATGTCCATCGAGATTCCCTGTCGTGTGTGTTGAGACACAAAAAAAATATCTACACAACCTGGAGAGACGAAGAAGAGTGGGAAAAATTGCCAAGATATAAAAATAAATTATACACTTGAAGATCACCTTCGATATCCGGTGTCAGGTGAATGAATCAGTTGGGCGCAAGGCGCAAACTCTAATAGAGGATTCCTGTACATTTGAGGACGGGAACGACACTGAGGAATGCTCAATAAAATCTGAATTAAACATTCAAATTGACATCATAATTTAAACGAGATTAAGGCACTATTTAAATCACAAGTTAATCAATTTCCGTGCAGGTATTTATCACCTCATTTACAAATTTGTCTAACGATATCCACATTTTTCAAACCGAGGTTTTTCCATCAATTGAACACTTAATGAGTTCGATTTTGGGCTTCATCTAATTAGCTTTCTTAAAATCTAGTTTATTAATAGGAAGCGATGTTCTCGGTTAGGTAATGGTATGTCTTTGATCCAATAAGGTTAAGTGAGAAAAATCGAAGAAACATTAAGATTAGGAGCCCTACATAAAATCGACGCCTCCGGATAATAACATGTTGAGTTATCGTATTATAGAAGTGAGTTTCGTGAGGATGCTTGTACTCATTAATTGTGAAACAATCTTCCTTTGGCATGCATGACAGTTTTACTCCATTGAGTTGTAAAAGCGACAGGGATTACCTATAAGAATATAAGAAGAGTATTGAACGGAATGTGAGAGCGAGTTAGCAAAGCAAATGGATGCAAAGAGAGGAAATAGGATAGATGGGTTGTTCTTGATAAGAAGACTCCTTTGGAATGTGGAAAAGTGTCATTGAAAAGGGCTTTCCAATCTCAATTTTCTGTCTCTCACAGAACATATAATCATCTTCTTATGTGCGTGACGATATTTTGTCAATTGACGCCAATTGCTCCATTCATTGTGGGGAACAAGATCCCAAAGCCCTATATCGGAGATGAATGACCAACCAATAAATCTCAGTTGATACTCCAGGGTAAATTTATCGATTTCGTTCATAAGTCGGTCTCTTTGCTCATCTTCCATACGCAACTTTCTGGGGCAATAGTCTTTTGAGATGATTACGCATAATTAAAATGTCTTTTTTCCTCCTCTTGTTTCTGTTTCGTTCCACTCAATCTGGAATGCCATCTCTTGTGTGTCTTAATGTGTCTCAAATGTTGCTGGAGATGTGAAGAAAATTCTCAGACTCATGAGACAATTTTCTCAAGAGAGATATACAAAATGAGGTCTATTATTCTGGTGTAAGCCAATTGGCTTCTTTTCTCGGAATTTCTTTATACAGAAATCTTGCATATTTTACAGAAAAAGTATCATCCAAAAATCCCCTCAAAACATTTTCAGATTTCAATTTCGTTGAAGCTTTCCTGTACTGAGAGAAAATTTGCAGTAAATTAATATTTTTGTCATGAAATCCGATTAGGGTTTCTAAAGATTCTAATACTAAAGACTTTCATTGATCAAATTATTTTTGAATGGTAAATCTATATAATTTTAAGACCTTTTTTTCCTTTCTCTCAGTGAGCGAGAGATAATAGAAATTTACCATGTCGATATTAAACCAGAGAGAAATGTTCTTTTTATTTAAGAAATTAAGAAGTTGGGTCACAGAATTTGTATCATGAACTTACTAATATTATAAAGTCATGGAAAAAATTAATAATTGCTGGTAGAACCTGTACCGCAATGCGAGTTTTGTTACATATTCCCTCGTGAAGATACATATATATCAATTTTATATAATTATCGCTGAGCAGAATGAAAGGCTGGAATTTCTGCAAAGTCCGCAGAGTCATGCGATTTGTGAGAAATGTTGAGACATTGTTCATGGGATATTCTTGGTGTTCCACATTGAAAATTGATAATGGGTGGAGGGAATGTCTCATGCTCCATTAAATCAATATAAAAGAGAGATGCAATGTTTTCAATTTAGAAGATGATGATTCAGATATTGTAAGATGGTTCATTGACATCTCAATCTTTTTCTTCTCGCAGATGCTGAAGCACGTTCAAATATCGCCACTTCGCAACCGTTCGGACTCCCTGTCACTGCGCTCCAACACATCATGCTCATCATCACTGTGCGGCAGTCCAGAACCCACCGATGACCAATTGCCCGCCAGAAGTCCATCGAGAGCCTCAAGCTACTCCAGCCTCAGCGATACAATCCCACAAGTAAGTTGACTTCCGTTCACCTCGTCCCCATGGGATGCTGTGTGAGTGGCTGTTTTTTCCCAGCCATCGCGCCCAATCTCTCCGACTCTTATCTTATCACGTGTTTGTTTGTCTCCTCGTGTGACCAGGGCCAACAGAAAAGCGCCCGAGGAGATGAGAGTGTCGTAAACAAGAGCCCCCCCACCTCCTTTTGGAGACTTAATTTCTTTCACAAAAAATAAAAAAAAGGTATTTATAAGTGGGAGAAATATTCAGCTTGATATACCCCAACAATACGATCGAGAGACGATTCTTACATAATGAAATTGCTTCCTCAGACGCTCAAATCACTCCCAGACTCACAATGAAAATCTCTGTGAATAGTATTTCAATGGAATTTCTTTAGTTTCCTCCTCCCCCCAGACTCTCCTTGATGATGAGAGAGCACAAAAAATGCCACTCTGGAAGATATTATGAGACATCTGGTTTATTGAAGCTGAGAATCTTTCATCGAATTAATTTTTCTTGGCTTCTGTTCTTCATCCTCTTCTCCATGCACACCCACAATTTTGAGCGGAAATTTTTAATAGCTACCATATGCTCATCGTATTTGTGCGATACCATCACATGGAGGCCTTTTGAGAGAGGCCTTTCAATGCGTCTGCAACAGGATTTCACTTTTGAAAGATGTTGGTATGCTCTGCAGGAATATATCTGTTGCCGGTTTATCTTTCTCCAAGGCAAATACAAATACATCTCTGGGGTCTCTGAAGGGCGTTCAAGTTCCACAGCTTCCTCTCTATAGCACTTTTGCGTCAGCGTTATCAGATTTGAGATCAACAGAGCAAAATATTTGCTTAGAGCACTAATTTCTTATCGTCAAAGGGTCAAAACAATCAAGGGTTTTATTTAATCAAAATATTTTCAACATAACAGCAACAGAAAGAACTGAATGCAGATAACGGCGGTAGGCTTGAATACCAATTTATTCTAAAATGAAAAGAGTTCTTTAAAATAAATCAAAGTTAAGTTTCTTTTTAAGATCCAAGGAATGTCCAGGAGTATTTTAAAATTTTGAATAATAACTTTACAAGTTTAAAACCTTGCCATTTGGCAGCCTCCCGCTTGATCTTGCTAAAGGGAGAGAAATCTCCCGAGTGTTGGTGAAAGAAAAGAAAAATAGAAAAAATCCCCAACAGGAAGTGCCAATAGGTGCATCATTTAAAAGTCAGCTTCTCTACGTGCCGATACGACGTGATAATGTCAAGAAATTCAATTGAAACTGGTTATTGTTGGCAAATTAATTAGCGATTTATCATTTAACGGACAATTGAGATGATTTTATATTGAACTTATGACGGCATCGCGATGAAACATCAACATTGTCTTTGCTCATCGTCGCTCATCAATGTTTATTTCATTTGACCATTTCCTCTGGGAGAGGATCTTTCTTTTTGCTAATTTCGATGAAGAGGATGGTCTTAATGGCTGCGACGCAATGGTATGTGTGGAAAGTAAAAGAGGCAAGGCGTACAATGGGTTCTTTTGAATAAAATTGGAAATGGTGAGGAACAGAATGAGAGCCATTTGGTCACAGTTGAGTGTGATTCAAGGAAGAAGAAATTCGATATCCCTATGGAGTGAGCAAAAAATAACACATTACAAGGAAAGAAAAAAGAATGTCTTGCCGCCTTTCCTTCTAAGAAATGCGCATTCTTATGGGGCGCTTCTTCGCCATGTGGCTGGGAAAACAGGAAGCACGTGTTCATTGTTCTAGAACCTGATGCTAATGGCTCATCGGTAGAGGACGAGGGAGAATTTTTACTTAAAGCACTTTCCGAAATCCTATTCCTCCGCCCCTTCATTGACACGTTTGAGTAATCTCGTGATTTTTACAACTTTACCGTCGCCATGCCAGATAAATGATACTCAGGTGGAGTGAATATTAAATTTCATTGCTCAGCGACATGCTGGGCAAGGCGATGTTTCGTATACTGCCTGAAAAATTGAAGAGGAATCCTTCATAACAGGTTTCAACACTTTTATATGGCTCGTGACATGGAGTATTGTGAGCATTGTGAGCAATTCCAAGTCCTAACTCACGCTAAACGACACATTAGAGTTGCAAATGTTGTTTATTACGGTTCGTGCTATTTATAATTTTCCCGCTGAAATTTTATATCCCTCTCCCTGGATTCTTAAGCTCTCTTCATGCTCTGTAGCATCACTTTCGCGAACTTTAAGATAACTTCCGGGAGGGATATTTCCCCGGAAGACGCGTAGGGTGTTTGAAATTGGGATTATAAGTTAAGAAGTCTTGAATATTGTATTGCTGTGATTTTATTTTTGGCATCAGGCTTTGAGAAAGTATCCGGAAAATTCACAGTAAATCGATGGGAAATGCCAGAAAATTGTATTGGGAGCAACCTACATATCAGAAATTACATTATACATAGAGAGGATCCACTTTCACTACCATATGTGATAAAGCATAACCAATCTTAAATCCCATCTTTGAACACATTCAGTGAGTTTATTTTAAAATTTTCTCTCCTCTTGTCTCACTTCCCAATTTTCCACACCGGAAAACAATTATTTTAGTGGGAGTGGAATCGGTAATTGTTTTTTCGTCTCTCTTTTTAGTCTCTCTCTCTGCCCAAATCTCCGACATTTCAATGGATTGTGTTTTTTTATGAGGTTTATTTTTCAGCTATAAATAATTCCATTTTCCACATGCATTTCTCCGGATCTCTTTTTTTTGCTTATATATTTTACTGGCAATCAGTCACGTTCCACAACACACGAAGTGCAGTTGCGTGGGTCTTTTTTGTCGTTGGGCCCTTTTTGTTCACATCTCCCCTATAATAATCATAGTTGTTAGCACAATGCTAAAATCAGCGGAGAATTGACGGGGAAAAAATTCTAAATGATTGAGGAAGGAAAAGCATATTTGTGGAAATTATGCGGACAATATGGACTGACAGAGGCTTTGTTATAGAGGCTCTGGCGATGTCATTTGAAGAGAAATTACTCATGTGTTACATACATAAATCATGAAAACCATCAAATGGACTGACACATATTTTACATTGAATACATATCAAGTTTGATTATCAACTTAAACAGTGAGAATTTCTTATTCTCCTTAAATTTTATCTTATCCAGCAATTAGACAAGAGTTTTGCAACATTCAGGATTACCTTCAAAGTTCAAAGTAATTTAGGTAGACCCGGAGTCTTTAATTGGCTTTTCTGTGGCCCTCCAATGTGTATCATTTGCCTCAGAAACTAATTAGGATTCTCACTTTTAATTCCCTCAAGTAATACATAAGATTTAATTATCGCGCCTTTTTCACCAGAAGGTTTATTAACCCATCCGATAAGAGAGAAGAATCACCTCTGCACAGATAGCAAAAATGCTTGAATTAATATCAATTCCGAATCTCATTTGTTACTCAACTCCCTAGTTGTGCTCCGTTCGGTTCCCACCGTATAATAATCAAGTAAGGACTCATTCAGTGTCCTCTACTCTCGGCGGAGGCATAAAGCGGATGTGGCTGGTGTGTTGAATGTCTTTTCCGAGACAGATATTGCTCTTTGCCTGCCTCTTTCTCTATTTATGGACATCGTCTCCTTCCTCTTGTTTTCAGGAGTGTGACTCCCAAGGAAAATTCTATTCTTGCGGAAGCTTTATCACTTTTTGGCTCCACAAGGGACATTCACTGAATGGGGTGAAAGTGAAAAGAAAAAAATGAAAAATAGCTGTGAATTTCATACACGAACCATCCTCAGCTAAAAGGCTTCAAGTCAAAACATTTGTGAGACACTGAAAAATATGGGCAATATTTTTATTGAATAAAATATGTGACTTTGTTGTGATACTATACTTGAAATGGGAAACGTGCAACGAAGTTTTCTTTTGGGGGGTGGAAAAAAAACAGTTTATATTTAACCCTTTTTGAAATATAATCTTTCTTGGAAGGACGATAAAGATTCCAGACAGTTTAAATTATAAGTAAAAAAATTTAAGAAAAATACCCTTTGGTTAAAGAGCTTTCAAGAATCAGGTTTTCTGGCTGATTAATTTTACCTTCCATTGAAAGCCTGGGTGTTCAGGTTCCCTTAATATTAAATGAATTGATTAGAAATTTAATCCCTTGTGGCTTTAATATTAAACTCTCTCTTATATCCTTTCTTGAGGAAAAACGTTGATAAATACGTGATATTTATAATTCAGACTTTCCTCGGAATTGAAGGGCATAAGAAAGGGCAAAGTTAAGCATTTTGTCGACCTCTGAAATCTTCCAAGAATTCCAATTTGCCAGTTTCCCGGATATCGAAAGATGCGTTGTCGTTGGAAAAAATCTTGAATGACTTCAGTGGCGTTGAAAATTGAGTAAAAGATTCCAAAGAAACATCACGTATTGAGTTTTTTCTTCCTCTTCGTTATTCATATCGTATATATAGGATGTTATTGTGAAAATGAGAGCAGGAGAGAGAACCACAAAGGAGGGATGCGATAAATTTCCTCAATTAACCAATGCGACATATTTAAGAATCCATCTTCCAGTCGTGCAACTTTCAAACGGGATAATCCTCTCCAATTGAAGATGATTTTCTCATTCTTCTCAACTGATTGATTGGTTAATAGTGTTTCCGCTGAGAGAGATTTATTTCCTCTTAGAAAAAAATATTGTGTGTATTTATAAATTCTGGCGATGTTGTGTGTTTGGGGACAGAATGTGAGCACGTATAACTCCTCCGGAGCAGGAAATAATGTAATTTACATCAATTGAAGCACGAACATGAATGAAATCCACCCACGAATGACGAAATGATTCTCAGAGATGCTACTAAATGATGAGAGGGGGGAAGTATGTAGCTCCAGAGAGTATGGAAGACACAAAAAAACTTCAATATCCGGTCGTTGTTCTTTGATCTTTTCTCTTTTCTTTCCCTACCCCAATATGTTTATTTCTTTCTCTGATCGCAGCGAAATTAATGGGCGCAATGCTCAAGAGCTGCTCCCTAAGCATGATTATTTTGACAAGTGCGCAAGTGTTGATTCAATTAATGATGAAAATTTTTCACCCAGTGAATTGTTTATGTACAATGATGCCTAGCCTTGTGACTTTCCATGAAAAGTCTTCATGCAAATCTCCTCACGTTTTCATCTTAATTTAGGCCTGAATTTTTCTTCTTTATCTCTGACGCCAAGGAACACATGTTTTATAATTTAGTTTAGACGATGCATTAGGAATGCCATCTGATACCTACTCATAGAAACCCTTTTCTAAGTTCCTTTTCAAATGCCTCCTTGAGAGGGATTTTTGTTAAGAAAGTTTCGCATCACAAGAAGCGTCCCGGATGCAATACATAACATTACTTAATGAATATTCCCATCCTCTATTTTCACCTCAATTTGAGATATATCGCATGTTGAGCGCGACTCATATTCCACCAGATACAAGACAATTCACTTATACCTCTCCTGCATCATTTCCTCCCCGAAAGACATCATCCAATAGACACAATCAGTCTGAAATTGTCTCTGTTTTTCCCACAAAACTATATCTGAACACAATTTAACAGCGCACTGAAATCTCTTCAAACACGCCAAGTTTCCACACGATTGAGTTAAATTTTTGCTCATTTTTTTCCCATAAGATGTAAATCTTTCCTTGGAGAAATACTTTTTTTTGGGCGGAGAGGGAATCGCCCCAGAGTGTGCAAACAGCAAAGTTGAATTTTCGAAAGTAAACATTTCAACAATAAAACGCCCTCACAGCGATTTGTGGGTGGTTCTGTGGTCTTCACTGCCACTTGAAATTTTCCATCTAACCGTAATCACGCATGAATTTTTGCCGGAAAAGTGCTCTTCGGCTGAAAACGTCTCAAGTTGATGACGGTATGGCTGTTAAAAATATTCCAAAATAAACACGCCAAATACAGAAATTCATATCACTTTTACTATTGAGCCTAATTAGCTGCGGAAAATGTACGAGTGATGCGAGTTTTATGGGATGTTAAGGAGTTTGTTTATAAATTTTTGGGGCTTTTAAATATCTCTCACGGTTGATAAAAGATCTCCAGCTAATTACCATGTTCCGGTCTGTCCAAAAGTCTTATCGGGAGAGATTTAGCATAATTATGCCTCGTATTAGATTATTATATAATTCCACATTGGGATATTGAGATTGTATCTCTTGAGATTCTCTTGCATCACTTAACCTGTTGATTAACAATTTAATGATAATCAATTTGGGGAATTTTCCAGAGTTTACCTTCTCAAAATTGTTTGCTGGGAAAACGATATATTTACCCAATTGATGTATCTATTAAATTTATGGATGCTTAAGCATCCGTGCGCAATACAATTCTTGGATATGGTGCTTGAAAGTCGTTTTCGCAAACTTTTCAACATAAGCCTAAATTTGCGCCGAAAATTTGTATCCCTCCTGTGGGGGACAAAGTTTCCCAAGAGTGAAAAACAAGCTTTATTCCACACATTTCAGCCCCGAAAAAAAATTGATTGACTCTCGTCTTATAACTTTATTTGTATATCACATATTTTTGCATGTTTTTTTTTAATGCTAACATGGCTTATAATTTTTTGAGGGGATGGGGTCTCTCAAGAAAGTTGAGAAGCCGATGGAGTGAGAAATCGAAATGGGATTGAGTTTCAATCTTCCAGCCTTTTTTCCTATTCCTCAATCATTTCTTTCTCAACAACATTAAGAAATATGGGTTTCTGGAGATGAATTTCCATTTGCTGCATAATAACATTAAGTAAAAATGGGTGTTGATATACAAATTTTCTTGACTCTTTCGAGTTTCCTTTGACAAAGAAAAAAGATATACATACATATAATATTTTTTAGAATATAATATTCTCAAGACGTTCAGCTTCGGCGGCTTTTACCCTCTATTTTTTGCTCTTATTTTGTTGTGCGAATATCTTGTGAAAATGACTTTTCCCTTTTGAGGTGGGGGATGTGAAAAACATAATCAAGAATGCTATTTTCTTGTCAACTCTTCAGTGTTCGTTTCTCTCCTCAATTTCTCTGGTGTTTTCATTTGAGTAATTCTGCTGTTAGAGGACATTACACAATTTCCCATTCAAAGAGGAGAGAATGATCCTTGATTCAACTCTGCCGCAAGTCATTTTCATTCTGTGTAAATTTACTTAAGTGTTGAAAGGAAAATGTTGACATGGCCTTTTTTAAACCGCATAAGATAATCATTTGACTAACATGACTTAAAGCACTTGAAATAGGAATGAATTTGCAGTGAAAGACTTTCTCCGTAATATTGAAAAATTGTAACTTGTTAGACAATAATTAATTTTGCGATAATTAATGGTGAATTATTGCCCCAAATATCAAATTTCTTCTTCTAAAATTGAAGCAATTTCTAGACGTAATGTTCCGAATGCCTAGAGAAATCGTTAGAAGAGATATTCTGATAAATTATAGGGTATCCCCTGGCTCAATCATTAGTGTTTCTTTTTCTTGATAATCACTTTACTCTTTCCCCTGTGAAATTTCACTTTTTCTACATTTTTTCACCATTTGGAGCCGTTTTCATTAAAAAGGGAAAGATATTCTGTTTTAAAACTCGCGAGAATTCTATAAATCATTGTGATGGCTATTCAAGCACTCTCGCCCTAATCTCAAATTCAGAGCAGAATTTTGCGTTTCGCCTAATAGCAGTCGTTTACTTAATGAAAATTATATCTGTCCGTAATTAATGTGACACGAATTGCAATTATAGCTGTGAATATGAATGAGCAATTCGTTATCGTTTGTAATTTGGGACATTTTTCCTTAGCTTTTGTTGGTATTTTGAATCAAAACATAATTTCTAGAACGACTTAAGGGGTAAGGGAAAGATGGTAAATAATTTATATTTATTTCTTGGAATTATGAATTTTGAGTTATGTATTTAGTCAAGCAATTATTACTCCGTCACTTTAGATTAAGATTGAATGGATCAATGACACCTGAAATGTATCCATTGCCTCATCATTTTCTCTCTCATCAGTTGAGACTATATCAATTGATGAGTAATCTTGGAATTGTCAGGCAAAGTGTATCCCAGAATCCATTATTTTAATTAAAGTGTCTGGGGAATTGAAAGCCGAATGATTTAGTAGAACTTTGAAATATTGTGAGAAGTTTAATAGGGAATTTTCGGGGTATATTTGCCTAGAAGTTATTTCCACAGCACTTTAACGACATTCTGGCCCATTACTCACCTCTCAAAAAGGATGACAATTTTAATAAACTTTTATGTGTGTCCTCGCCATTGTGTTGACTGTTGTGGATGTTGGAAAATTTTTGGGGAAAATGTGCCTATTTAGGGACTTGAATTATACCATGTTTACCCAGTTTTCTGCGCTTAAACAAACCCGTTTGGTATTCTCCTATGTCCCCCCGAGAGTTGGGGAAGGAAGTATTAGAGCATTTGTTGACCAGCAACTTGTCAATTTAGTCTGCAATGGGCTTGTTTTTTCCCTTCAACTTCTGCGAAAGGAAATGAATTAAATTGCACGTGTTCGAGGAGGAAACGCGTGAGCAGAGGGGAAGTATATTGCTTTGATAAGATTGAGAGTGAGAATATGTATAGGAATTTGATTTATTTTTGCAATTTCCTCTCACCAATCGCTTTTCTCCTTTCTTACCTGTTTTTTTGCAGACAACAATAAAAATATTCACAACATGCCTGAAGATTGACATTGAGTACAAGACGCTGGGCATTCAGTGGGACACCACAAGTCGCGAAATGGTGTCGCAGGTGTTGAGGAGATGCAAGATTCGGCATAAGGATCCGCGGCTCTTCTACCTGTCCATGGAAGTCACCGTGCGCCGAGCTGGCGTGAAGACGCTCCTGGTGCTGGATGATGAGGCACGTCCGGCAATCTTACAGGCGTGCCACCCCAAGGGTGACTCACGATTCTGCCTGCAGCTCAAGGCGGGAGGTCTCGTGCGCGTCCACACTTCGGCCCTCCAGCCACTGTCGCAGTACAAGAGTCTCGTCATATCCGAGGAGACAACGTCCGATGAGCTGCTGGGACTGCTCCTCACCACGTACAATTCTGCAGAACCTGTTGAGCAATTCTCCCTCTACGAGGTAAAAAAAATTATTTCCATTCATTCCTTCCTTCTTCTTGGACTTTATGCTGTGCGACAATTGCAATTGTTGGCAGTCTTTTGCAAGACTTGATAGAAATCCATTTTTGCAAGAGAACCCTCATTGAAAATTGCAATAATATTTCTTTCAAAGATATCACAAAAAGCAAAATTTGTCCCAGACGTTTTCCAATTGAATTGAATTTTCAAATTAAAGAAATGAAAGAGAGCTTGGAAATATTTCATATTCCATTGGATTGCTCCTGAAATATTGATTTTCAGTTCAACAAAGAATTTCACAAACAACATTTTTTTTCAATTGCAGATCTAATATCAGTAGTTTTGTTCAATAAATAGGATTTCTTGTGAATTCGTTTTGTTCTGCATTTTGCTCCTAAAAAAATCTGCTGAAGCTCTGAATTAACTTTCAAAAGCTTCTGTTCCTCTATGAGTGTAATACGCGATTATTTCTCTATATTATTAAAAAAAAATATGGGTCATACACAACCCATTGGTCATCAAAGGGTTTAGTAAATGATTCCTAATATTCCTATAAATTGCCAATGTTAGTAAAGCTTGTATCGATAATGAAGACATCAATATTTAACCAAGCAATTAAGACATCAAGCCATAATTGCCTTTGGGGGATTTATTGTGTAGAAAGTGAACCTCAGAGTGAGAAATTTAATTAGCTGTTGCAAGAATCGATTGTATAAATTTATTGGGGGACCCTTCAAATACAATTCCCCATTAATTGGATCGTTTTGATGCAGTCATTTAATAATTCAGCCATTCACCTGGGATGTTTATCTTGCAAATTGCAGGTGTGCCCAAATCAGGAGTACCAGAGAAAATTGCACCCGGACGATTTACCTCTGCGAGCACAGGTGCAACGTCAGCAGCGCGGTGAAATGTGCCACTTCCTCGTGCGTCGCAATCCCAATTACCCGCGTCGGCGCCAAATATTGCCTCCAATACAGGAGAGCAATCCCTCACTGGCCACAGACTCATCCTCGGCGAAGGGGGAGCCGGAGCTGAAGGGTGTTGGGATGGCGGTGATAAAGAACAATGAGGAAGGGGACAAGAGAATGTGCAAAATGTGCAAGAACAGCTTCAAATCGTGCGAGTACTGCAACAAAAGCCCTCCGAGAGATAAGGTGACCGCCAGTGCCTCTGCCCACTCATCACCGGCATTAACGTACCATCCAGTGTATAATATCCGAGAAATTAGGACGGTATGTCACTCTTTCTCATCCCTGGGCGTGGACAAAAAGCTGCTGGACATTAACATGAAGCCGGGCAGCGGACAACGACGGGGACAAACAAAAAGTAGATCTTATGGCAATTTTGTCTATATCTAGAACTATTTATCTCACAATTGCTCATTTAACGATGATATGAAGTCACATTATTCCACCTACACGTTATATATTTACCCTCCAATATGAGAGTATTTTTATATACAAATAGAAATAATACGTAATTGAATTCCACATTCTGTTGAATTTCACAAAGCATTTCTATATGTTTTTTGATGATTTTTTGTTTAAAAATAAAACGGCAAATTTTTGCACCAAACACCGGAACCACCGGTCGCCGGAGGGACAAGAAAAAGACCAAAATACTAGTCACATTCATATCAAATATAAATTTATTCTTTCATATTAGCAATCGAGTCGAGGCATAATATTGAAGTAATCACTTGATTAATGTATAAAGTTTCTTTTATATGGCCTAACTTATAGATGGGAGAACCACACCGAGAGTTTGTCTTTCCTTCCGCAAAATTACCTACGAAATTGAGAATAAATTGGATGGACAAATTGATTTATTTCCTCACCTTTTGCGGATTTCATAACAACATCCATATATTTTGGAGAAACAAGTGGATTTGTCCGTGAAATAATTTTAGATTTTGCGTGGGAATTTCCTTGAATGACTTCAAGAGATTCACTTGTCACATTCCTGGAAGATTTTTTCATTAACAGTTCAATCATTGAATTTGAAATAAAACATTAAATAAATTTGACTGGAGGAATTTTCTGAGAATTTTCCAGAATATTAAATAATGTTCAATCAGCCAATATAAAGAGATTTCCAGAGAATTCCCGCAGGAAAAGATTTGGGAAATTCCATTGAATTTCCCTTATCAGGAAATTTTCCATTGGAAAATTCCTCGCTATTGAGAAAGTTTCACGAATTTCCGTTCAAAAACTTTCCCACGTCTGGCAAAGACTTTTCCCAGAACATTCCATTACGAATTCCAATGGGAAAAAACTGCCAGTTTTAACAGAATCTTCCTAAGAAATTCCATTGGAACTTTTCCAATCTAAGGGAATTTTCCTCCACGAAAAGAAGAATTTTCCAGTGTTTTTTTCTGTAGAATTCCAGTTTTATGAGTTTTATGCTGCTGTAATTCCCAGAAGAATTCTATAGAAAAGAAAAGGAAAAGATTGGAAACTTTCCGTGACAAACTTCCTGCTCTCTTTTCTAAGCGGAAAAATTTAATTGGGTAATATTAAATGCTCTAGAGAGAAAGTCAGCTGTTTATAATCTCAATCTTTTCAACGGCACAAAACTTTATAAAAGAACCGTTGAAAACTTTTGATCTTAAATATTTGTGGGATTTCGAGAAATTTTAATTTCCCCAGAGATCTTTAAATACTTTTCAATTTACAAGTTCACCAGGTTGAAGTCCTTTTTATGATTATTTTCTAAGTGAATTTTTCCGGCAAAGTTATTCTTAGACTTCATCAAAGCGGAAAAAGGTTGTTTCCATGTAGGTGGACGTTTTATATGATTTCTTTGCAAGAAGTGGATGATTCCACAAAAGCTCTCGGTGTTTATATAGCTTTCTATATAGGAATAATATCATCTGAAAGTATCATAATTTATCATAAACTATTTGTATCTTATATAGTAAAAATTCTTTCGACTCTTATCTCGAATAAGGCATTTTATGGGAGAAATTGAAGGTTAAATAAATAGAGAAATATAGTCCTCAGAAGTTCTGATGTAAAGGCTCATAGCTCTTTGTATAAGAAATATAACACTTCAAAGGAGAACAGTGTTGGCCAAAGAAAATGACAAAAACAAGATAATAAAATGTAAGTGAAGAAAATAATATAAAAATATGTATATTTCAGTATCGAAATAAATAAAAAAGGATCTAAAACAGTTAAATTGAAAATTATTTTCACGCTCTCCTCCAGGGATTTCCTCACCACATACCAAAGATTGCGGGATAAATTTAGATTCTTTTTTGCGGACAAACTTCCTTCAAGGACTTGAGGCTGAGTTTAACGAATCTTTCCACTGATGGGGTGAGAAATATTCTGAGAATTTACTTTTTGGATGGAAACTTTTTTTCTGGGTCGCGACACATTAAGTGATTTGAGTGGCTGCGAAAGGCCGAAAGAAATAAAATGAAACAGGGGAGGGAAAAGATCAAATTTTGCGAGGAAAAAATTCGCACAGTTGGTGGAAAATGCCATATAGAGTGCTAAAAATGAATATTCGGCTAAAATACTTTTTACGGACCATCACAAGGATATTTTGCTATTTTCAGATGCAGCCTCGCACTGTTTGTTTGTTATAATCCAATTCCACTCTGGCAGAGGCACAAATTTGCTTATTTTGCTTCTTTCTGGGCCACCGAGCTCCCTGATTATTATTTTGAAGCTCGAGGGAAATTGTGTTCTTTGTCCTTTATAGCCAATTTATGTGGCCCATGAAAACAGCAAAATTTCAATGGACCAGAGGACGTCGATAACATCAATGGACATTATTATTTTACCGCAATTGAGATTCGTAATTCACCCACAGATGGTTTGTGAGGTGCAAATTCAATAGCTTGCATATCAAATAAATTACTAAAACTGTGTCATTTCCATTGAAATATGTTCCTCTTTCAGGTAATCCAATCATAAAATATGTTTTACAAAATTTTTAAAAATGAGACCTTCAAACCTTGATTTTAGTGAGCTTTCAGGCAGAATATCCAAATACGCCAAAGGCAGAAATTTTGTTCTAAATTAATAGGGCTTCATTATGGAAAAAAGAACACACCAGGGAAGAAAAGTTATTTTTGATTCACAACAAAGCATAATCATCGATAATTGCAATTATGGATTCCAGGATCAAATATTGCTTGAGACAAGGCATTAATGAAGCGCTTCTTTAA
The DNA here is from genome assembly GCA_918844115.2 of Phlebotomus perniciosus. Taxonomy (NCBI): domain Eukaryota; kingdom Metazoa; phylum Arthropoda; class Insecta; order Diptera; family Psychodidae; genus Phlebotomus; species Phlebotomus perniciosus. The sequence goes on along the minus strand of CAKKOB020000095.1, from coordinate 23,753 downwards.
TTGTGTCTGGCTCGTACGAAATCTCCCGCCAATACAAAAAATTTCATGTTTCAATGATATTTCTCTCATTAAGTCTACTTTCAGGCGAGCATGTGGGCAGACAAAAAAGCGAAAGCTTCGCGGTTCAACTTTTCCACTTTAAAATTTTCAATGGAGAAAAGAAGAATTTTCTAGTAAATTTATCGAATTTGCCGATTAAATTTATCGATTTGTTTAATTTTAGTTTTAGGGTTGAGGTTGTTAGAGCATATTCTATGAAAAACATTCATTCATTCATTTACTCATTTCGAAAATCCGCTTATCCCTTGCGAGGTCGCGGCATGTCTATAAGAGGCATATAGATTTAAATTATGCAATTAATGCAAGAATAGAGTAACCTAATGAACTGCATTACCAAGTTAAAATAATTTCATTGAGGGTTTGATTCAACTGATTGAACTGTAATATTCCTTTGATTTAATATTCAGGAATAAACTCAAAAATAGCTAGTTTTTATAAAATGTAATTAATGGTTATGGCAAGAATAGCTTGAGTTGCTGTTGGATACAAAGAGGAGATTATGGTTATGGAAAAGCATATAAATTAATTAAGCTTTTAAATATACAAGGAGCTTTTTTATCATTTTACGAAACTTTTTAATATATACAAAAGCTTTGAAGTTAGCATGTGAGCTTTATTTAAAAAATCGATTAGAAATTTTTTTAAACAGTGAAATATTTAAAAAATTCTGTGCCTGGAGAAGTAATTAACTTAAAAAATTATGGAGTACCTAAATACAAACTTGACTAAATTATTCAGTTCAAAGCTTTCGTACCGGACCGGAGCATTTACAGATTATTCTAAAAGTTAAAATAAAGCAAATGAAAAGATATTTTCTCAGTGTATGAAAATGTTTTCATTATGAAATGAGAACTCTTCAAAGCTTCCGAAGTGCAGGTACACTATTAGGGAGTTTTACAAATTGTAAAAGCTTTGAAAGCGGTGTACATTTTTTTCACTTTAATATCTCCCCCTTCGCTGATTATCAAATTAATAGTCGAAAACGATGAAAGTTCACTAATATTTACTTATTTTGTATCTAAATTGTTTGAACACTCCACGAAAAGCTCGACAAAGTTTCTCGATCTATAGAATATCGAGAATAACGAACTGTGAGTTTCAATTCTCGAATGTGAAACCTTACATCCGACCAGACGGTATTGAACATTGATGTTAGACGGAAAGATTGACAAGAAGTTCCAACTATGTATTACCACTTGATATTGAGCTTCCACAAATCCCTATTTGAGAGCTTTAGTTAGAGAATTTGTAAAATGAGCGTCTGCGGGTGAAAGCCACAGACGAGTTTTTTGTACAGCTTTGTTGCCATTCACTCCCATTCACTCTTAATGTCAGATAAACTCCTGATATGGAGTAAAGATTTTGTGGACTTTTTGTATTACTTGACCAGTCTTTATGTACTTAAAAAATACCCTCAGGTTTAGAGCTTTTCTCGGAGTCTTTTAATACTTTAAATTTGTCTTCCATAACTTTTTTATGGAAAATTCAAAGGTAATTTCCCTACTTTAATTAATTACCTCACATTACCTTGTTTATTTCAGCATTTAATTCCACAAAATGGTAATTTTATGCACTTTTTGCCACAATAATTAGAACATTGAGCAAACTTTTCCCACTCCAAATGCCATCAATTATGAGCCTCATGAATTTTTCCAAATGTTGTAAATTTGTCTGTGGGTATTTTTCATAATTCATGAATTCAATGAATATTATCTTATAATTTCCATTTTGGTTTCTTCTTGTTCGTCAGAATTAATTCAATGAGCTTCGAGGGTGAGAACTTGAAGAATTCCAAATATTGTGCTTTTCTTTTGCCGAGGGATGTCTGTTGCCGTCTTACCGCTCAGAAATTTCCTCCCTGCTTTAAAAGGTTTTAACTGCTTAATTTTCAGTAAATAACATTAATATTTAGAAAATCAACAATCAAGAATGAAACGATGTATAGAAAAAAAAAGACAACAGCATAATTTTCTGAGAAGCTCTCTTTTATTAACGAACGGAGATATTTTGTACTACTTAAGAAATAAATATTCATTGTTCCTCGATTTTCGATGGATAGATTGATTTGTTTTTTTTTCTTTTTACAATTACAACAGATGATAGAATAACATTCCTGTATTTTGTTACAATTCATCAAAGGTGAGACAAAATCCTTAATATATATTCTCTTTCTGATATATAGGTAACTCCTCGGTAGGACTATGTTGTGTTTTACATTTTATTTATTCTCTATCTTTGTCACATTTAATATATAAAAAATACAATTTTACATCTCAGCATTTTGTATGATAGTGGTTGAAAGAGTGTGTCCATCAGATTGCACACGTGAGTTCACTCGGGTCATCTCATTTCGTGACAAATGGAAGTGTTGCAGTTCGCATCATGTTGCATTGCCTACATGGGTTGAATCAGTCGGTAAAGAATGGGTCTATACGATGTAAAATTTTATATTAATTGTTCGTCAATCGAATTTATTCGCTTCTCATTTTTGCCAGACACAGGAAGTTATTTACAGACAGAAAATCAAAAAAATTAAAACAAAGAAATTTATAAGGTATACATCTTAAAGCACATTGATAACCTGGCAAAAGTGGGGGAGGAGAAAGTGAGAATTTTATGGTGTGTAAAAATTTAAAGCCATATCTTTAGATAGAAGAATGTGAGAGACAAGCAAAGGGAAATGCAAATAGGAGTAGGATAAATTCTTTTTGTGAAGTTCTACTTTGAAGTGACAACATATTTTCTCAATAGTACCTGAAGTGGAAGGCGCTGTCGAATGGATGGGCGTTGATTCTTCTTGAAGGAGCAAAGCAGCAATTCTCGCATTCCCTTCCGGAAGTTACGACTGAGGAATGCATATAGGATAGGGTTGACACCAGAATTGAAATAGGTCACCAAAAAGGTAAGCGGTGTGAAGAGAGCGTTGAAATTTGATGCTCCTTTGTAGTCGTTAGACCTGAATTGTTGACAAGGAATCAAGGAGATTGAGATAAGAGATAACTGTTAGGATGCATCGTTGAACATGTTGGACAAAATTGACAAGGTAATTTGATGACACAATTACTGTGTGCTAATTTTTAATCTATTTAACGATTTTACTATTTAAAAGCCATTTCTGTTCCAGATTTTAATTTAAAATTAACTGATAAAGGGAATGTTTTAAAAAACCAAGTAAAACTGAAAGTATTCCACTAAAAATTCAAAACCAATCATGCAAATGTAATGAATTTATTCAAAAGGAATTTATTAGGATCATAAATTCAAAAATAATATTTTATGTTTGTATCGTTTGTATCCCTTCACCCCAATTAAAATTAGCTTCCTTTTACCTTTGGCTCACTTGAAATTAAATGAATTTTCAATTTCACTCAAACAGTAACCAAACATTCACCAGGCCCTAAATTTCAAGAAAAGTTTTCACACAATGGAGATTGATTGCAAATATTCCAAAGTTAAACTTTTCCAATACATTCAATTACCAGAAATCAAATAAACTTTTTATTGAACAATTTTCATCCAAGTGGAAGCGATGCTTTTATCCGATACTTTTTGGATATTGTGAAATTCTATCACGATCTTTGTATATTCGCAAGACATGAAGAAATGTAAGTTAAGATTCTTTGGACAAAATCGTTACTCACCAGTACTGCCACATCTTGCGAGCGTGAAATGGGAGATTACAGAGAGCAAATGTCAGCACAACGACCATCAGCATCCGAATAACACCCCGACGCGCACGGAGAACATTGTTCGAGGAATGTGAGACTTGTGTTAATTGACTACCGACGTGATGCATGTTATGTTGGCGGGGATTCCGAAAGCTCTGAGTCCTCCATGTGGTGCTCTTTTCACTTGACATAGACACTTTTGTCTTCAGCAGGAAGAGGGAAGAAAGAAAATTTAAATGAGACATCAATTTAATCGTCTTTCCTTGAGGATTAACTCGAATCCCATTCAATGGAAAACTCAGAATCACCCTCCTTAGGATTATAAATAACAATTTTCAAGCACGTCCCGATGAGAATCCCAGCCACAAATTCCACTTTCACCCCCTTTAAATCACTTCTCTCGAGCTTTAAACAATATTATACAATTTATTATAATCCACAGAGGTGCTCTCTTTTCCACTTAATCTCCATATCGTCAATCATCATGAAGTGTTTTGTGGGAATACATTTTTGGGTATTTATATAAAAGAAAAGCTCTTCGACCCAAATGTATTTTCCGGGTGTAAAAGAGAAATGACGATAATTCGAGTGGGAAATCAATTTAATGGTGTTCATAGGCCCACGTCCTCGGTCGAACCATTAAAGTTCCCTTTAGTCAATTAAATTATTTTTTGATTGAAAGATTGAATCTCTTGCTTGGCGCACTTGGAGAAACCCCCAGGAGGCACTAAACTGAGGCAAAAGAGGGTTGTTTTGCCCCAACCCCCACCCCCCTCTATGTGGAAACTCAGAATATTTCGTGATAAATTACATCATGTAGAGCCGAATAAATTGAGTGAATAAATTTAGGATAAAATATTTAACCCCATCCATGGGAAACACCCACTCAGTCGGCAAACACCTTGTCGCACTTCATGTGACATACAACATCTAATATTAGACAACTGCGCATTTCTTCTCAATTGCAATCACAACATATATTGTTTTACCATTTGCTGTCGGGATTGCTCAAGCAAGGCAATTTGAAGATATGCGCATAGAAAAGTTTAATATCTATTGTATATAGGATTTTGAAATAAAGTAAAAGAAAGAAAAGAAAACAATCTTGTATATAGCATCGAAACACCCTGATGTTCAAAATGCTTTTTAAATCCATAAATAAGAATTTATCTTTTTACTTTCCGGAGAATGCTTTTTCTTTTCCACACGCATGTATTATATTATGTTTAATGGACTTATTGCAAACATATTTCAACGGGATTTATTACAGTCTATATATAATAATAGCAAAAAGAAATAATCTACAAAATACGACGTTCACAAAATCGAATTTAAATTCAAATTATTTTTTTACCTGACTCTCCATGATATCGCATTGTCGTCGATTGCTTCTCGATCTCCGATTCGATGCATTCAAGTTGTTGAGATGATGGGAGTTTTGAGGACTTTCTTGATACGTCATGGGCCCCTGGGTGGAGTCATTGTTATACTGATGTGTATTCTTCATCATGATATTCCGCTCCAACCCTTGAGAGCTCTTCCACAGAGTTATTGCGATTCGACTATACAGAATCTGTGTAAATCGAAAAAAGAAAGACCAAAAGAACAACTTCAGCAACACCCTCCGAGACATGAAACATTTTGGGGTGCCAGAAGATGAAAAAGAAACCCACCAAGAATAGAAAAAGTTAAATTAACTTAAGAAGTATGTATATATGAGTCTCATGTTGAGCAAACATACCTCATTTCAGATGGAAAAGGATTTTCAGAGTCAAAGTTTACCTTTAGGCACGCGATGTCGAATGATTTTCAACCACCAGAAAATACGGTCGGTATTTACGGATACCAATTAAAAGGGTAATAACATAAATTGGAAACAAGCTCTGAGACGTGAAGAAAATAAAAGTATTTCATCAAAGTGTGAGAAATTACGATTTTGATTACTCTTTTGGTGTTGCAAATTAAATTTATACATGCGAAAGAGGGACTGAATTGGTAATTAATTTTAAGGAAAAGAACCATTGGCCTATTTCTGCAAAAAGGGGAAAGGCGGTATAGCGTCAATTCACTTTGAAATCCAGCTCAATGATTTATGATGATGTGAGAATGTCTCCGATGTGGATTTTTTTTTAATAATAAATGTTAAAGGTGTTAGAGGTTTAAGATTCCTCGAGCAGTCTGTCACCTTTGCTCTTTATACCTACATATATATTATGTATCTCTCAAATAAATTTGCTCACAAACTTCGCAAAATTTCCGTGAGTGCCGGTAATAAGATGAAAATCCACAAGTTTACAAACTTTCCCGACGTGTCATAAGTAGATGTGTTAGATATTACTTAAAGGTGTTATAAAATCACTCGAGGGTACTTGTAATCCTTAGATATCTCCTTCTATATACATATAAAAAGACACGCTGTTTCCATGAAATATGGATAGAAAGACGTGGATGAATTGCTTTGGGATATTTTCTACTCGAAAGTAATTATTATTTATATATATTGTGATCTAAAAGCGTCATAACAGGATATTTATTTTCGATATACCAAATTAATAAAAGATTATTGAACAAGGAACAAACAAATTTAATTATTTATGTTTAACAGTTCTTTATTAAAGCAGTAATATCGAGAATTTTTTTACTGACTCGCAATTCATAAATCGATTTCTAATTTACTTATAATGTCTCTAGTATTTCCTTCTTTCTATCGCTGCGACATAGCGCAAAATTCTCAAAGATTGATGATCACCTTTCGATGGGAGGAAAACCCTCCTCATAAAAATGTCACCCGTAAACTGGAGACAAACTGACAAAGGCGCCGTCACAATAGATTACTCTTTATTGGCTTCAAATGATGGTCACACCATTATTAAATCTACTAACACCAGATGGATAATAAAGTCCAGGAAATCATGTGATATAAATCCCGAAATGATGATAGTTTACACCGCATTTCTCGTAAATTTGACCATTAAATTTTATTATTTTGTAAAATCATCACCAATTCACGCCTTGGCGCTCTCATAACAGCGAAACATTGCTGGGGGTGGAAAATCAAAGAGTGGAAAATCACCATTACGAGAAGGAAGGCATTTAGACGGTGCTTGTCGTAAAATTTGACGTTTTCCATTGGTAGCCCAGTGATAGGAAATTAACTTTTACATCATCAATCATAAATCAGGCTTTTCCTCCACTTCAACCTCTTTCACTTTCCATCAGCCTGAGGAATTTTCTCGCATGTCACAGCGAGAAAAAAATGTGCCCCATAATATTAAAAACAAGACGCGCACAACGACTTATAAATCTCTTTGAATTCGATTGATAGTAAATTACTCAAAATCAAAGAACGTAACTTCTATGGTTAATGCGACATGAGAGCAACGAGATTTCCCTGTAAATCCGCCCCTTCAGAGATTTCCTATTCAGGTCCTTTGACTTTATCAGAAGTATATATAGGTGTATTAGTATGGGATGAAATTGGGGTATTGTTGAAGTCTCGTGGGGAACATTTCTCCAATCATCCCATGCTCAGATGAGATCAGTGTGGCACGTGTAGACTGACACATAAAATCGGTTTCAATTCCATCTTCAATCATTCTGTTAAAATCTCCCCGGCAAAAGAAGGAATGTCCCGAATAACATCTCAAAAGTGTTCATTTGAATAAAAGCCTCTGAAGCTGTGATTAAATCGAGCCGGATTGATTTTTTTTTCGAGCACGTCTTTTTCTCCCCAAACAGGACGTCAAAGGCAAAAAAAGGGACGAAAGAAATCAGGTGAAAAAGACTGATTAGGTATTTAAGCCGAAAAGGAAAAACTCACCGTCATCACAAGGAGGGGTATAACGTAGAGAAGTCCAAAATTGATTAAATCGAACAATTTGGAATCGTAACGCTTTCTGTGCATGATGCAGATGGTCTCGGTGGTTCCATCTCCCAAATCATTTGTGATGGTTCTCACGAAGATAAATTTGGGTATTGAGTAAACTGCCGATGTTATCCAGACGCCCCCAATCACCAGCTAATGATGAGACAAATATAAGGTCCATTAGAAGAAATTTAGTGAATAATCACTGTAACAAACAAGAGAAGACAACTATTGTCATTGGACGTTATTCCTAAGGCTTTCACCAAATTGATATATTCGGGTCACACAAAATCCTCTCTGGCTCAGCTCAGAGGGATTTCTCTTTCTTGTGAAAATACATTTACTGTAATAGAGTTTTCAACCAGTGTGAAATGGTAATTTAATTCATGCTAAATTAAGTTAACAGAGATATAGCAAAATTTTGTGATGTCTTCAATTTCGGGATATTTGCAAAAGGCTTTTGTCGGCTAAATATAATTAAAATGTCCGGAAAACTTCTAATTGCAAAATTCTTGCAATCCCAAGAAACAATTTTAGCAATCAATTAGAACTGCATCGAATGTGTTTTATTACCTAATCCTTTTAAGGATAGCTTTATGAATGTACTTTCTGTTGCCTATAGAATTTTAGCAAATTGAAATCTAAAGACATAGTCATTAATCCACTTTAGTGTGTAAATGCATCATAATGCATAACATATAAGTGTAGTTTGCATAAATTTAATTTGCATGTATGAATGCATATGCATTAGTTTATTTTAGTTAAGATTAAACAATATTCTAAGTCTAAGTGGTTGCAAACTTTGCATATCTTATTCTTAACATGTACAAGCATTCAATTTCTAAGATGTTTCTCCAGGAGGTTTCTACAGTTACATTTTTTAACGTTTCTACAGTTTTTATTTTTTTTTAATTTTGAAGCGTAAATTATGAAAATATTTTAATCTTGAGCATTATTGCATATTAATTCAAAAAAATTTAAATAAAAATATGATTAATCAATAAAATTGGTGCATTTAACCTCCAAGCCAATCAATTTAATCATAATTACTTCAAAATTTTCATTATTCTCAGATTATAGACTGTGCATGGTCGCATAATTTTATTCCACGTATGAGAATATTATCTGACGCAAAATAGATGTTGCATTAAACACCTATTATTATATACGTGATAAAAGCGAATTAAAAGAGGGAAATAGTACCATATAATTATGAAAAATATATTAGGACAATTGAAAATTCGGCTATAAAGGAATTGGATAGCCAAAAAAAAAATCTGCAAACTGTGTGATTTATTATAATGTTCACTAATTATGTGCGTGGCTGCTATAAATTTTACTACACATTGCGTTAACATTTACGTCAATATAAAAAAATTATTGTGCTTATGTCATCCAAAAAAATCCCTCATCTAATTATGTAATAATAATGGTTTGATCCTGACTTAGTTTTTAATTATTTTCTGCTTGAGTAACTATCTACATGTTTTAAAAGTTTGCTCAGTAATTGCAGGTCATACAATATTTAGTTTAAAATTAGCTTTGAGCTTGAGTTTGTAAAAAGTTTGGATGAACCGCATCTGTAGTGGACATTTTAATAAAATATTCAGATATTTTTTTTATCTATATAACCAATTCTCACTAGCATCAGTATTTTAATAACATAACTGACGCTGACGGCTATTGAATTAGTTTTAAGTTACAAATTGATTAGGTTAACTTTCATGGGAATCGCCCTGAGCGGGCCATTGAACTAACTTACCCGAAGTCTGGTAGATGTGAGGATCTGTTTGCATGTAATTGGGTGGATAATAGCAAAATAGCGCTCCATGCAGATTACCACAAGGATGAAAATGCTGGCGGTGTAACTCAGTGAGTGGGTGAACTGATACATTTTGCACAGGAAGTCTCCAAATACCCAACTGTCGAGATATAACACAACAAAGTTTAATTCGGATCAATATTGGCAGAGATAGAACAGACACAGAGTGTCAATGTTTTTAGTGTTTATGTTCGGAATTGGTTTGATGCAATTTATCTCGCTCAATGAATATAATTAAATTCATCACGACTCCTCTGTGGTTCGTCGTTAAATAGCCAGGAGGAGATGATTCTCATAAATGAAAATCAAATTAAATGCACCTGAAAACCAACTGGAAAATTTCACCAGTTATATGCTAAGTTATGACTCTAATTTATGCTAATGCCATTCCCGTGCAATGTGCACTGTGCAGTTGATGAAATTGCAAAATACCTCATATTCCCTAGCATTTATGTCAGAATTTCCCGAGTTCCTCAGCATGATAAAGAATTTAACATGCAGGGTGAAACATGTCTTGGGAGGAATTCAATAAATTCCATTTCAATCCGGAAAATGTGTGTTCCAATGCGGTATAATTTTTCTATTTTCACGAAAACACTTTCAAGCTGTCTTTTTGAAATTCTGTGAATATTAGACTATCAGATTATATTCTGCATTTCACTTTTAGCTGGGATTCCCATATCCCAGCTTATTCCTTGATGTGAACAAAAGTTTCCACAGAATTCAAAATTTAATTATATTTTAATTCATTAAATTTTAATACTTTTTAAAGATTCTTGAAATAATTTAGGTCAATTAAATTTCGCCCTACAAACCTAAATTTCAATAATTCAATTTAAAAGAAAATAACATCATTTAAAAGGGTTGAAAATTATACTTGCTGGAAATGAAAGCGTTGAGTGGGAATTTCTTTGAAGTGGATCCCCAGTTATTTTAGGCCCCATTTATTAATTTCATCTAATAAATACTGAGGCGGAAGTGCTGAAAGCTCTCTACATCTATTGTTTGAAAGCTTTTTAAGATTCTTTGAAATAAATTTCTTCCCAGAAATTCAAGTGGCTCAATCAGAAATCAAATTTTAGGGAACGAGACAATTTGCACAGACTAATAACGTTTCTATCTAAACCTCACCTGGGGATAAGGTAAATTGACAAATTCTGCATAACACAGAAGACACCGACACAGAAATCTGCGACGGCTAAATTGGCAAGGAAGAAATTTGTGATTGAGCGAAGACGTCTCGACATCGTCACGACAAGGATAACAAGAAGATTTCCTGGGGAGAAAAAGTAAAAGTTTGATATCTCTATAACAATCATCTCCCAATTGAAATTGTCACATACCGCAAAAACAGCAGCAAAACACCATAAGATAGAGTGTAAACATCACGATTCTCACGTCAGTTCTATCGAAGATGAACTCATTTATTGGTGCTGAAATCTGTACAACACCATTAATATCTGCGAGAGATGAATTGATGCTGGATCTATTGCTCTCGCTGCCATTGCCGAATGTCACGAGGAATGTCTCTCTCACTAATGTTAAATTTTCACCCACATTCACAGAATTATTCCACGAATTCCTCATATTCCGCAAGATAGCGAATTAGGTGACTTCGTGGCTGTTGAAGGATGACAAATCCAAGAAATTCCTGTGAATTTATTATGGTTTTTCACTAATTTTTTAAAGTCTTCAACCAAAAATTAGAACCCTCTTGAACATCTCTCTCATCCGGAATTATATACCTAAATTAATTTTGTTTTTCAGGAAACAATTAATTTAAATTAATTATAATACATAAATATAAATGAATATAATCTATAACAATACCTATGTAGGTAGATAGTTTATTAAATTATTTATAAATGGGGTTGTTTACCTACCACTATATTATGGATATTATGTATAATCTAATTTCCAAAGCTGAAAAGCAAACTAAATGACTTCATCGAGCTTTATTTTGCAAATGTTTTTATACAATTTTACAAATTCCTTTAAGCTTTGGCAAACTAATATAAGAACCTTCGGTTTCATTTCAGGACAGCAATTCTTTGAATTGAGGACAAGAAATAAATTTTTAGGTCAGAATTTGGGAAAAGGTTTCCTCATTTCCCCAGAAATGTCTTTTATCGAGGTAATTCTTTAGCTTACCATGGAATCTAAATGTAAATGTCTATGTGAGCTTTTTCCATAGGATGGGCTTATGTGATATTTGGCCTCTGCCACTCAGAGCAAACAATATATATCCCTGTTGTATCAATATTTGCAAAAATTAAGAGTCAATGCTCGCTACTAGTCTGTTTTTTCCATCCATACATAACTTGTTGTTATTGCTGACTAAGAAGTATCATCCATGTTGAGATAGAGAACTCGGATGAGTGTGTTAACTTCTATCAATATGTTTACCGAAGAACTTTTTTTGGGTGAAACATCATAAAAGTATTTGAGTCCACAAAAATATCGAACATCAGCAAAAGATACAAAAAAGTAGACCGGTAGTTCATATTTTTCCTCATTTTTACAGGTAAACATCACTCAAAACACGTTTCATTAATAGAGAGATAATAAAAATGGTAAATTTATTTATGCAAGTGTTGCTTAGGATTGCAAAGATTCCCCTAATATAATCCGACCCCATAAATCTCGCTCATCTTGCTAAAGAGGCTGTGTTTAGCACAGTTAGACATTTTGGTAATAAATTTGAATTTAAATGTTTGAGAAACAATTTATCGGTGTAATCGCCCATTATTTTATGCTCAAGTGAAGGAAACATCTTCACGTGAAAGACCTCAAATTAACTCTAAATCAAGCAGTAGGAAACGCAACAATTGAAAATGATCAACTGGGATTTTGAGGAATTTCTCCAAATGTCAAGTAACATTTTCAATTTTCCGCAGAATTGAGTTTAAGGCGTGGGATATGGTCTCTCTGAGAAAAGTTCAGATCATTCTAAGAAGCATAATATTCAAATTATTTTTCAATTTGAATGAAGAATTCCTTCGGGAGTTTTGTGGTTGTTTTTCTGCTGCTTTACCATCTCAATTTAAATTTATTTTCCCTGAAAAAAATTCTATGAATCCTATGAATCATATAATTGGATGGAAAATTCTGAAAATTCCGGGTATTCATATATCAAATTATTATTTATATTATCATTCTCATGCAGAGACTGGTAATTGAATGTTTACTGTACTCTCAATCATTTAATTTGACTCAATATCCATTGAAGAATGTTTTTTATGAACTTAAAATATACTATTGTAATGCATCCCATCGTTTCATGAAGGGGTTTTAAGATAAAAGTAGTGCTTGATATGAAAATATGATAAAACTCTGATAATATTGCTAGAAAAATAACAGAAGAGAATTTATTCCATATTGTCATGGTGATTGTATTATAAAGACGATTGAATTAACGAGTTCAAACAGTAAAAAAGAAGAAAATAAATACTGGTATCCCTACATAATTCACAAGAATGGACGCCTTCGCAGCGACACGTGTAAGATAACATATAATTTTCATGACATTCGAATTCAAATAATGAACAATAAGGAATCTAAACATAGAATACAAAAGTCTTTCTTTTCAAAATTACATTGTAATTTTCATATCACAAAACTGTCTTATTCCAGTCAATAAATTGTTTTCCTGAGCCCAAAATAGTAATAAATTAATAGGTATTTAATTACAAAATTATTCATTCAACATTATAGTCTTTGAGTCAAATATTCATACATTTCTCGGCATTTCATTTTTGAACAGTGGGAATCACTGAATTAACAGAGTGTTGAAGAACGACTGAAGAGAATTGACAAAATAATCATTGAGAGGTCTTTCGTCCTTTTGGTCTTCCAAAATGAAATTCGTTTAGCCAACATTTAGGAAGATGGAGATTAAGCAAATAAGAAATTCCTATAAAAGAGAATAGTCCTATGTCTTTGAATATCCTCGCCCACAGCAAAGTGTCATTTAGCAGCTTGGAAAAATCCGTTAGTGGTTTATCCCAAAAAGAAATCTCCAATGGGAAAAAAATATTATTCCTCACCAGAAAGAGTAGATTAAGTTCTTCTCTATTGTTCTGACCATTAAATAGCTAGTGGGGATAATAAGCTCTGTGTCTAAATGGAGCAGTTTTGTGCCAGACGGATCATCAAATATGTATCTAACTTTTATTATTAAATGCTTTATGATGTACTTTCTTATAATACATGATAGAAGACGTATATATCACCCCTAATTCCATATATGCTTCTTGCATCATGCTTTCTGTGAGTTCCCTAGAAATGAAAAATCTTCGTGAAATGCATATTGAATCTTATTAAATTTATTGAACTGGAATTTTAATAATGCATCCTTATAGAGAATTTGCCTTTCATCATCAATGTCTCACAAAAAAGATATTCAATATAATGCTCTTATAGAAAATTCTATTGAAAGAGAAAGTCTGGAAAATCTCCATTAAGATATCTCAGACTTCTCTTTCCAAATATTCTTCTTATGTCTGAAGTCTTATTTGTTTATTCGTTTAGTTTTTCTCATTTATATTTGCATTCGACGACTTTGTACATGAAAATCTAAAATTTGGTCAAAGAAAATGATGAATCAACAGGTTGAAATGTTTTGCAATATTCATTAACTTGACGCGAACACAGGTTTTCAGTCTATCAAATATTTAATATTTGTACAATATTTCAATATTTTAAAACACACGTTTTAATATTTACAAAAAAACAACTGCCCATCGCTCCTAGCCTTGTGATTTTACCATAAATTAATTGTTAAATTCTCAAAAAATACTTTGTTGGATAAATTCATGGAATTTTACCAAATCGTTAGACTATAGTTTTCGAGTAAAAGTGATCAAACAGAATACTCAACTTTCTTTCTGGGAAACTTTCTCTTTGTCCAAAAGAAGTCTCTTGCAATAAAAATCACCCTCTCCATCGTGATAAATTCACGAAAAGTTTCCTCGAACTCGAAAATTGTAAGTCTTAGCAAAAAGTTGAGAAGCGTCTGCAATTTAATGTAAATTGCTTGTGATGTTAGTGGTTGCTTTGAACCCAAAACCAAGCACGAAAATTTTCTCTTACATTTTAAAGTTAGTAAATTCCAGATTTTAGGAGTCTCCTTCAATTTGCAGACACCTGTCCGTTAAAGAAACTTTTATTTTCTCTTGTGTATACAATCTCCAACCTGGGTCGTTCAAGTACCAGGGAAGGAAATAGCGTATAAAACTTTAAGGAGTAATAATGCCGTCAAGAAAATTTCTTGAAGAATTTATGAGGATTCACCCAATGTCTCAGAAGAGAGAGAGAGTGGCTTTTTATGTTAAATAAACTTTCAGTGAATTTGTCTCTTGAGGAACATTTCAGCTTGTAATTATCTTTTTGAATCATTTACTTTTCATTTATTTACATTTTATTTACTTTAAACTCTTAAAAAAGATCTTTGTTAATCTATTCACAAATAAAATTGAAACTTTTCTCATTTTTCATGATTTTTCCTAACTCGAGAAAACATGATGAGAATTTCATCAAGAGAAGAAGCGACAAATTTCGAGAAGAACAAATAATAAGGGTGATTACAAAAATTCTCTAGGGATGAGATTTTCATTTCCTCTCTTTACAAGAATTTTTTTCTAGGAGAATAAAATCTCATGCCGAAGCCGGAAAAGTGGTGAAATGACGTAGATTTACGCAAATTAGGCGCCAGCAAAAGCTCTCAGCAGTCATTAATGTCGATATATTGGGCGAATTTTAGCTAAAATCTCAACAAGTGAAATGCATACAAATTTTCGCGAGATAACCCAGAAATTTCATCTGGGCACTTTGCCACGAAAGATTTGTATTTCAGCATTATAATAACCCTCAGTCAAGATGCCACAATTGCTTATGACGTGAGATCTCTACGTCTGTGGCATTAAAGTGATCTCTCTAAATAAACCCATATTGAAATTATCTATTTGTTATACTGAAAACATAATTTTCTCGCTTGTCTGATGCAGAAAAGCAAAACGCAGTCTGGCAACCTTCTCTCTGCTGATCTTCATCAATCATCAGATTCTTCTTCAGACACACTAGACTTGTTGCAATTTCCTGACAATATGCACAACAGATTTTTTATTAACCAATATTTATTCTGGGGGGACAAATGCATGATGTCAAACGATAGCGGAAACTACCGTTGGGGTCTTTTCTTTGAATCTCAGAATTTATTATTGCAAGTGCCAAAAATAGTTCGAGAAATGGAATAAACAGAGGAAGACGGTTTTAATTATACTGGCTAATTGCGGGGGACCTCAAATTAGAAGTAATTTTGGAAATTGGAAATTAAATGAAGAGAAAACATCTTTCTTTAATTCAATAAAAAGGAACAACATTTAAGAAAGTGGGAGAATATTTTCAAGAAGTTGAAATTCTTCATCAGAAGAAGCCTACCCTCGGAAAATTTCATTTAACGAGTATATTATTTGTCTTCATTCTTCCTCATTTGATAAATTGCTTTCATTGTGTTTGAACGTATGATTTCTGATTTCTTTTCAGTGGTCATAATTCATAAGGATGAGAGAGACTGTTACAAAATGGGAAGTGAACAAAAACGAGAAAAAATGGTTGAAAAATCTTAGAATCATGAGGACTCTTGAGATCTCATTAGAGACTGAGAGTTCCTTCACTTTTACCCTCTTCTCAGGTGGCACCAGGTGAATCACTATAAATTTACATAAATCCCATTAACTCTCGCAAATCTCACAGACAAATATCACTGGATAAATCTTCACCATCACATAACACAGAGTCAACGTTTAATTCTTTGCTTTCTTTCTTTAAACTCTCCATTCACTGGAGAATATTCGAGATTTTCATCACAAAAATTCACAGATATTCACTTCATAAAGTTTCCAGGGCGCGATATCCTTATCCTGTGGGTATTGTTTTCCATTTATTGCAGTGAGCACTCTGGTTAATTTATTACACTTCACTTTAAAAGCCACTTCTTAGAAGCTCTTGTAGCTCTTAAATGCTTCCACATCAGATGACGATCGCAGAGCAACTGATGTGAGAACGTGAATGGCTCATGAGGGAAAACTCTTCAGAGGCATTTTCCCCAATTTCCTATCTGAATCGTGCGCAATTCGTGTAGTTGGGACACAAGGAAAAATCACTCTTGGCTATATAGCATGTTTTTTATACACTGGAGGCTGCAGGGAATCAAAGAGTCAAGAATAATTAATTCTACCACCAATATCACTCCATCAAAACGGAACATTGAATTATGTTGATACGTGTCCGGATGAATAGTTAGTGGTGAGAGGAATTGCCAAGCTCTTCATGTGATGGACCAAAGCAATTTAGTGGCAATAATGGGTGGCTTGTGCGGAAAGTTTACAACAGGATTAAATAGAGCCGGATATTTATGATCAAATGCGGGAAAAGAGGGAATTTCAATTAATCCAAACACTCATTTTCATGAGACCATAGGATAGTGCATGGTATAAAATTTTTATGAAAATGAACTACATATTACCAAATTTTTTAGAGGGTAACAAATTATAAGCGCATTTCCAGAGCTTTTTATATTTCATGGGTTTTTCATAAAGAAGGCAGAGAAATTATTTCGCTCTACCTAATAGTTTACGGAAAATTTTTCTGATAAAGTAAATATGAAAATATATACTCAAATCTCTGTATTTGCTTGTCTGAAGAGTTGTGAAATATTATGTAAGCAGTAGATATTATTAGCATATAGGTAACGAAACAAGACATTCGTACATAAATACTATCACAAGAAACATTTTTTGTCGCGACGAAGTTATTGACACAAAAATCAAAGAACTTTAATGATTTATCATAACCGCTATACTAAAGATGTTACTTAGGAAAACACGGAAATTAAGTTATTCTAACATGTTATTTTGACTATTTGCTTCAAAGAATTATTTATATAGCCAAAGTCTAGCATAACACAATTTATTTTTAAAGACAAAGTGAGCATAAAATAGAATTTCTGAAACCCAGAATTTTTGGTATAAAACCAGAAATGGCCATATAGGGGAGATTGGGGCAGTACAAACAATCATCTCGTAAATGAATTAAAAAAATTTCATTAAGCCTATACTCAAGGATAGTTCATATGCTATATATAACTACTCTGCTGTTTATGTATACGAAATATTACGCTTACGAAATAATTGTGTTTTGTTCGCATTGCCCCACTTCCCCCTACATCCCTCGTTCTTGTTACTGATGACCGTTCTAATTAAGATTATTTCTTGTTAACAAGTGATATAACACATCTCATTGTAATGTTATCCGAATTCCAGATGGCTCTATAGATATTAACCATATCACGGTATCATCTTTCGCATGTTTATTACATTACGGTTAATATGTTGACAAATACAATCACATAATTTCCGAATACCTCTCGAAGACGTTGAATGGCCATTCATTGGAAATACTCTGGCAAGTTTGAATGGGTTTACTCAGCCAATAACCACGATGACTTTCACTATCAACCAACAATAGGAACCACACACAAGAAATCAATTGAGATGGTGAACACACAAAATTTGAACCCGCTCGAGTCCGTCATTAAATAGAGCTTTAGGAAAAAAACTGAATGACGTAAACAAGACATTGAGGGATCAACAAGAATTTTTCACAAATTGAAATTGATTGAACTTTCCATTCACAGGCTTTCAAGAACTTTTCCGTGTGGAATTCCCTTGTGTTTGAAGGGTTCGGAACTGAAAGCTTAAATCATTCATAAATGTCGTATCGGCTAAAAATAGGTATTTGCGAAGAACCTGTGCGAAAAAGGGAAAGGATTTAAGCGACACTTTGTCGACAGCTCAGGTAGTCGAGGCCTCTTGTGAGCACTTATGAACATTTTGTCCCATGTATAGGTATCATGAGTGTGCAAATCCCAACCCTTATATCAAGCTGATGAGTTATGCCAAGGGAAAGAAGCTTTAAAGTGAAAATTTTGCTAAATGAGTATGACAGACGAGTTTCACATTAATCATGAATACTCATGACAGTGAACAATTTTAACCGTGAATCTCTGAAACAATCTGTAGGGGAGAAGGGGGTTGTTCAGCAGCAAATAAAGCTTTAAATTTGATTTTTATTTTTGAAAAAAAAAATAAGAAATGGATGAGTTTTTCATTGACATTAGGTAAGAACATTAAAACTGTAGAGGAAATTAACAAGACAATTTGGCTAAAACAGCCCCAAAGTGGGGCTGATTTAGACACTATTTTTTAAGGCAAAATTACAATTTCCAGATGATTTTTTAAAAATATTTCCAGAATGCAATCTAAAAGCATTTGACTGATTATATTAGCCCCTTTCCCCTCTAGACTTCTTCCATTATCATGCTTCGCTCTGGAGTGGCTTTCTATGCTTTTACCCAAACCCTAGTCCGCAATTAATCAGGGACGCATAATCAAAAGTTTCATCGCGTAAAACCAAAATTATTCTATTGAGACAACCTCGGGGTGTGAAATTTGCGAAAACTGACAAATGAATCTTCAGCAACGGATCATCATCAAAACAACCGCGAAACACAACACATTACATACTTCTCTTCTGGCTGGAGTGCTGTACATAAGGAGGGGAATAATAAATGTGGATCCATGAGTTACATAACAACCCTTGCGAGTATAACAAGTTTACGAATAAGGATTCTTTTCTCAGGGAAGTTATGTGTGGTAATAGTTGATAAAAATGTTTCAAGAGTCTTACAAGAGATCTCGAAATAAATATATCATATTCTCAAGTGGAGTGTAGTCGTCAAGAATATACATATAACATATATAATACAATATATAGGTAGGTAATATATGTAGTATTTTATATGTATAATGATAAAACACCTACGTGGTATTCTGAAGTATAATAATTCGTCAGTAATCATACGATAACACAAGACAGAGTATCTGAGAGCCTCTTGAGAGAAAAAGAATTCCCAAACTGGACTTAAAGATAAACCCTCTTTAAAAATTTGGTTTCTGACTTGTACGGAAGTAGAATTAATACATATATAGCATATCCTGCATGAAAAAGCACATTCTCTGTATAAGAAAAAGCAATGGGACAAACAAAATGGAAATCAATGTGCTTGCAATTTTCTCACAAAATAACCATATGTGGTTGATAGTGCGAAACCAAGATTGGACTTTTCAATTTGCCATGTGCTCCATAGTCCAGTACTGTTGAATAATGCAAATTGTTTCATTGAATTCCTGTCTGTGTTGAATTTCTTCCGGAACGTTTCCATTCTCGCTTTTTCACCCATCTCATTTCCGTCCAATTCTATTCACACGTCAATTTTTCAATGTACAAGAGGAAGAGAAATGTGAAAAATACAATATTTGTAGCAATAGAATTTCCTCTTAGGTACAATTCAAGCAGATGATTACTTACAGTGTGTGAGAAAAAGTACTTATTCAAAATTGATTCAAAAGCTTGAAGTTTCGTGAATAGAAGAGATAATTATTCCTAAAACTTATCCTGATATTGTATCTTGAAATGACTCATATATTTCTGCAAATGTTGGCTCTTTTTACCCGAAATATTTTATCACCCAAATATTATATTTCAGTCTATCAAGTGATGTTACATATAGCAAGTCAGCATAATTTAGGTATTCCATTGCTACTTTTGCTCATGAAATATTGTGAAAGGAGATGTGGAGTATGTAGGTAATGTGAAACGCAAAAATTTCAGTGATGATTTTCCTTACAGGGACATAAAGTATCTCTTACTTTTATGTTGAAAAATCAGATTGTGGTTTTCACAACCTTGCGAATCTTCTCTAACGGTTGTTTTCCAGCATTACCTTTCATACCCTCTTTATTTTTCTTGGCGCCTCACTTTTTTGTCGCTCACACAATTTCCTATACACACATTGAATGACTAAATTCCAGCCACAAAACCACTGACCTTCCCATCAACGTTGTTCTTTTCACTGAGATTTCCACCCCCTGATAGGAATTTTGTATCAAAGCCGGAAATCTGTTTTCTTTTATTTTGACGGCTAGTCGACAATTTTATTTCCTGGGTTTCTTCTATATTTATTCCTCCTATAGGTCTTCATCATACCCATAGCACAATGTCAAGAAAAAAATAATCTAAACGATGTTATCACTTTTCTGGTGCGAGAAAACAACACCGAACAAGAGGGGGAAAAACCACAGTAAATCATTAGCAAGAAGAAAATTATGTTATCATCATACAAAAAACAAGAAGAAAAAAATCAATTAATTTACACTCTCCACAAAATAGAAAAATTATGTGCACCGTGAAGTCATTTTTCTTTCCAGAAATTTACTGGTAAAGCTTTCAAAGCTGAGAATTTTTATTTTTATTGTAGGGAAACTTTATTATGCAAATAAGTCACTGTCATCACATTTTATGCTTTTGCCTCTGTTTTATCTTCTCAGCCAGAAATCCCGCAACGCTAAAAATTCTTGCATAAAGTTTTTGTACTCTGAACGAAATGCTTTTACTTCTCTGGCTTTATTAAAGTTCCGGTAAAATATCATGAATGAATTGAAATGAATTGCAAATCTACTGCTTCATCTATGCAATTTGAGTCTCTGGATTTTATTGATTAAATGAAGCATTATAAATTGAACCACCATCCACCTTCTATGCAAATGAAATTACCCTGATTGCATAATGTTGGGTGTATCAGTGAATTAAGTGATAACATGAAAGTTATTAAGCAAACAGAGACAGATTGGTGGTACTTTATAAAATAAATATTACCTCGCAATGCTTTTTTTCACAACTTACCCCATAATTCAATGGTTGAGACAGCAAAAATCAGGGATGAAGAACTGCAATAAAAATTATCTGCGCCAGATGAAAATAAATCACAAAATCAAGATGTTTCCCTCTGAAAAGTTCTTCCTGGAGGTTCAAATGAGCTATTATATAATTTTAAAGTTTGCTAATTACTTTTAGAGCGAAGACGAAGGAAGGAAAACCTAAAGAGATATAAATCATGATGATTGGTACAAATTTTCCCGTAGGAAGTCGTTTCTCGAAAATCGTGTTTTTAGCATTCTCTTGTGCTTCTCTAAAACCGAGCGAAAACAGTTTAACTTTAAAACTTTTTGAATGAAAAGTAGGATTTGCTAAAAGACGGAAAACTTCTTGGAAAGTAATTGTGTTACATTAATTTATATCTAATATCTTATAACCGTTATTTATTATTTCAATCACTATTCTCAAAGTTAAATCAAACTTCGATGAATAGATGTGAGTGACACAATTTAGATAGAAGGACATATTTCTGATTGCATATCAATTATGACCTTCCAAGCAATTATTATATTATTACATATCTGTCAAAGGCTCACCAATTGAGTTAAGTTAAATTTGTAGATTATCAGAAATTATGTCATCGCTCACATAGAAAGAGTCGCAGAAAGAGGAGAAATTAAACCTTGATGTATAATCTCTTGTAAAATTGTTAGATGAAACCTTGAAATAGAATCACAAACTCGAGAATGATGAAAATGTATATGTAATCTTTTACTAAAACGTGTCTTATTCATCACGTGTTGAGTATATCTGGTGAACCACAGGAAAATAAATTAAAACAGAAATAAAGGCTGAAAAAATGATTAAACACGATAAATTTGGTAATCATGAAATCGATTTAATTCTGACTTAACTCTTGTTTATTTATTTTTATAAGCTTATTGCTAATATTATTATTTACCAGCGAAAGCTTTATTTTCCTCAATTGGTATTCAAGTAATTATTGCACAAACTCGACAAAATCCACAATTTCCTTGCTCATGGCAGCTAAATATTATATTTACATTTTTGTTCTCTCTATACAGAATAGCTGGCGTATAATAATAAGCCAATTTGATGAATAGAAAGTTCAGACAAACACTGAAAAGCAAGTGTATCAATTTTGGAGGGCTTTACTGAGAAAGATGAGGATTTTCTCATGGTCCGACTATATATTCATGTATATTGAGTTCAAAGCCTCAGAATTATTAGTTCTGCAGAAAGGGTTTATTTGATGTGGCTTAGATGCAAAGCACCACTGAGAGAGCTTTTTGTCATTAAAAAAGTATATTCATGTGATGCTGAAATTTCTCTTTGGAAGAACGTGAAAGAGGAGGCAAAATTATAAATAGTTCAACAATTCTGCTTCTAAACTGATATGACTCCATAGGCAAATATTGTACCTGTAATATGCAAATGCTTCGTTTCCCATATTAAATTTCAAAGAACCACTCAAGGACACCCGTGCAGTACTTCAACTTTGAATGAAGATCACATTTCCCCAGCAATAGAATTCTACAGAAAGTTTATTATCCCAAAGCTTGTCTATAAAGGTATTTTTACTGAAAGATGATTAATTGTGAAACTCACCTTATGAAATTGAACATGAGGCAGACGTTCATTGAAATTTTAATAGCTCTCAACGATTCTCTAAATTTGTTTACCAAAACAATTTTCTCGGCCAGGAAACGAAGTTCAAAGTGAAAAGAACACTTTTTTTATAAGATATTGAGTAATAAGCCATTACAAGGTACAAATTATGGACTGTTTACAGCTCGTTTAATCTGTTGCGGTTTCACCTAAACTTCGGAAAAACATGCTTTCGTGGTTTAGATATTAATTCACGAGAACAAATTTAGATTTCTCTATATCGAACTTTAATATTGTTGGCTTCTATTAAAACACACAATTTCCTCCTCAATGAACTCCCCTTGTTGCTGCCTGTTTAAACAACATATTTTTCAAGATTATAAGCACGTGCCACTCAGTATACGTCAAAGAATCACTGAGAAATCCTACTTGAAAAAGGTTTTCAGAGAACCAAAATCTCCTGAAGTATTCTTGACTTTCACATTTCAGTATTAGTTGGTTTCCATGGGAAATGCCGGAAAAGCTTAGAGATTATTAAAAGTTTATGGGCCATGGGGCGAATTTCATTCGCAATGAAAATATATTACTCATGAAAGATGTAATATGCAAAAGTTTATAATTTCTAATATTACGCCATCCAAATAAAGTACATTAATAGCTTTATCCATGAGCAATTATTTTAATTGATAGATGCACTTTGGTGAAATGTTCCATGTGGCGCACATATTGGTTGTATTATGAGATTATTTACTCTCACCTTGTCTTGTTTGATCCACAAAGCACAAAGATATAAAATGTAGGGGGAGGCGCCCCAGTTTGGTACAGCTGCTAGTTTGGTACAACTCAACTTTTCATGCATTTTTCTTGAACGGAGGCTTACTATTTTTTCAGAGAATATAGAGCTTAAGGCCTACTATCATGATATAATAGAGTG